>JBBPJQ010000791.1:0-16690 GCA_038088795.1 Boletus rex-veris
TCGTTGAGCATACCATTCACCTAGCAGGAACTCGGTATTTAGAAGTAATTCGGTTGGGATCTGGATGGTCCAGGCTTGGTCCAAACATCTGCCTCTATCCAGGATCTGATGGTGTGTTTTATTCAATTGTTTCACTGAGAATTGAGTCGGGAATTCATTCGCCAGGTGTAACAGGGCATCCCCTGGGTATGGTCTCTCTCTTAAGAGCACAACCTCGGTGTGTCATGCAAGTGGATCACCCATTCTATCGGGCGGTTCTTCGATAGGCTCAGAATCCTCCCACTTGTCCTGATCTAAGTTTACAATAGGTATTTCTCCAATGGGGGAAAATCCCTCTTCTTCAGAATCAGTGACCTCGAGCAATCCAGGTAAGTCTTCTTCTTTAGATATGTCTTGGCTGCATTCAGGCTCAAGATCCATCAAACAGATCATCAAAGTGTTGTCCTGTTTGATCATTTGAACCAACGCACACATGTCAGGTAGAATACCATCCAATAGCACACTACTAGCTGACACCATGCCAGGAGGTTTCGAGGAGTTCCCTCCTTCGACGGCTTGGCCTAGAGAACATCTATCCGCTCTATGACCAGGACCCCCACACTTGAAGCACAATCCTTCAGCTGCTCGTCAGTCATGTTCATCCTTACTGATCTGATTCCCATCAGTAACCTTTCTTCCAGGTCGAGCTGGTTTGTTTCGAGAGACGTGTTGCGAAGGTGGTCGCTCATGTTGTGGCTCGAACTGGGCTCTGCGAGGGAATTGTTCTTGTTCCACTCGCTCTCGAGGGGCTCAGGTGTTTATCATTCTAACTCAACTAGGTCCGGGCTTAAAGGAGTGAGTGGATTCCTCACATCTCTCTGACCAGTTAGTCCCATTTTTGGTTCTTTCAAGGACCCTCTGGGATTGGTCATAGCGCAAGCCAACAGAGTGTGCGATTTCAATAACTTCTGCCACGGCAATCACTTCTCTAAGGGTAGATTGCTCTGGGTTCAATTTGTCCTTCCATAACTCAGTTTGGATATATGAGTTTAGTCCAGACCACAGCTTCGTTACTTGATCTTGCTCACTGACGTCACCTATCAAGTTCCATAGCTCGTGAAGCTCGGATATGAAGCTATGAACAGTACTGTTGTTTTGAAAGGTACATTTCAGTTTTTCACGCTGCTTTGTATGATAATCAATCGGAAAGCAGTAGTTAAACAGTTCCAGGAAGAAGTCGTGCAGATTCCATGAATACGGATTATCAGATACCTCACAGATATAAAACTCATGGGCCTTTCCAGTCAAGAAGTGTGACAGGATAAAGACGCAGTTCCACGACTTAGCTCCTCCCACTCTCACAAAGGCTGTGCCTTCCGTTACAAACTGGTGAAATGCTCTCGAGTCAGCTGCACCATTGTATTTGGTCGGGTCAATGGGTTTGATTCGCCCATAGGCTCAGGCTGACTTATTCTTCTTTTTTGTAGTCTTTTTATGCTTCCATCTATGATGCCTTTAACAGGAATACAAAGAGGAAGAGCTCAATTCAGAGTCGCTTGTGGTGCTACTCTTGTCGGACTCACTCTTGTCGGAGGAGGAGCTGTCTGAACTAGGTGAGGAACTGCCTCCTTGTTTGACTTTTCCTAAAGCTCATCCCAGGTAGCTCTTTGGGGCAATCTGTTTCACAGGCTCGATTACTCTAACAACCGATTTGCATCGTCCACTGTCAGTCGCGGTTAACGCTTCATGGATCATTCTAGAGACCAGGCCGTTAAGAGCAGTTCTTGGTTGCATGTGTGGAGTTGGCGATTTAGATCGTTTCTTCTTTTTGTGCTTCCGTCTTTCCACTCGTAATCTCTGTCGTTTAAAGGCTTTTGCATACTTTGCCTTTTCACAATCCTCAGAGATCACTGTTTCTTTATCCGATTCTGGTTGTTTTACAGTCTGACGGTTATTCCATTGTTCTAGGACGCTCCGCTGTACATTTGGGTCAAGCTCATCGCTAGCTAGGTCTAACTGTCCCCAGTTCCTCGGATCCGGTTCTTTTCCCTTATCGGGTATGGATTCCTCCTCTTTACTATAAGGAGTTTGAGCGGCTCCTTCGGCCATTGCTCGGTTCTGAATTCTCTTCTGCTTGTCAGCGGTCAAACTTTGTTCTGCTTCAAACAGGGTGCTCTCGTCCAAGCACTGTGCATTGTGGATGCTGATACTGTCTTTCTGGCTTCTTCCATAATTACTAGGTTTCTTTTTACTGGTGACAGTCATCCATCCCTTGCTATCTGCAGAAGGATGAACCCGGATTGTCAGTTCCAGATCAAGACAGGTTTCCTCATACGCTGTATGATCCACGGACAAATGTCCTTCATCGTCTCGCAAGCCGCCAGGCATGGCTGGGGGTTTAACAGTCTCGCTCTCAATACCCATAGCTTCAGGCAGAGCGGAATTCCCTTCGTAAGGACCATGTGCTGCACTGACATCCTTATCGATTGGGGCTTCATCCCTTGGGCTTGCTATGCCCAGGTCCGGTACAGGTGATAGAGTAGGTAGAGAGGACTCACTTAACGCATGGCGTTGTAGCCGTGGTGTTTCCAGGCTCGTGCCATCTTTCATAGCCTGACTTCTTAGAGAATATCGAGTCATAGTTCTTGCTATCTTCATCGTCGTTGCATAACTGTGGTAGGCCAAACCTGAGTGACATTGAGAGACGAGGAGAGACAAGAAGATCAAAGGTTTCTTTTAGAGGATAAGTGAATGTGAAAAAATATGTGATGATAGCTAGTCGTTTCGGGCTGTTCGCGTCGAGGCAGTGTAGAGGGGAATGTAGATACAAGACTCTAAGAGGGCTAGGTACAAATCTATGGAATGGTGTGGGACAGGTCTTCCGTGTGTTTGGGGGGAGGGCAGGCACCACCTTGGTCACAGTGGTCAGATGGAAGCCGAATGGTTGTCAGTCGGTCATAGGACTGAATCCGGCTGACAGTGCCAGATGGCTGACTGTGGCTATGCTGACCATGTGACCAGTGAGGGTGATGCCCGACCGGGGTGCGCATGGGATCAGAGGAGAGGAACCAACCCAGATGAAGAAGGCAACACCACGGGAGTGCGACGGATGACAGTGCACCCACCCCCATCTCTGGAAGGAGGAGCCGGCAGAGATTCGACATGGAGGGGAGCTAGGAGCTCCAAGGAGCGCCAATAGCATAAGAAAGCATCTGAGGACCAGCATCCTAGAGCTTTAACTACGTCTGGGGGAACACCGGTGAGGAGAAATTCGGTTGTGCCACCTATGTGGAAGGAATGGCCGGTGGTAGTCGGGATATTGTTCAGCGTCCAAATCGAGTTGCAGTGAGCGAGCAGTTTTTTCTTCGTGAGACAGCGCCAACCTCTGTCCAATAAGAATGAGAATAATGGTAGATTCGGAGGCATTCGGTTCAATGTGAGATGGTGTTCCATGGTCGAAATAGGGTCGGAGGTGTCGTTTTGGCGGCAAATCACGATGTCCTCCCCTTTGGATTTTGAGACCTTTGTGAATGGAAGGTGACACTTTCAGGAGCCGTTTGAGTTGAAGGGAAGTGAAAGGTGGTGGTGACAGGTGACATTGAGGGGCTTGAACGATTTCTCCCATGGTGAGAGGATTTCGCCCAGGCGGATTTGTCCCCAGAATGCGAAGCATGCCGCTGCCAGGCAGCACGCGTCGAAGGGGTCCTCCAAGGAGAGGTGGCTAGCCAGGATTAGCAGCATTGGACGAGTGACCAGAGGATGGAGGGGCTTCGAGGAATGGGGGGCGAGATTTGAGACCCCATTGATGACATAGTGGAGACAAGGGCCCCCCAGCCATTTCATGTTATTGTATGTGTGCCAGGCTTTGAGAGCGGACATGTGTGAGAGCACTGTTTCCCCAGCCAGTGTCCCGATGCAAGAGGCAGTGAAAGCGCACAGAAGGTGTTCGCTTGCTGGTAAGCGCTTATGCCTGGGAATGTGTTCCTTCTCACAGAAATCATGGAAGGCCATCACACAGCCCCAGTATTTTCTCAGGGTTGAATCCGCCCACGCATGGTCGAGCGCGAAGTTTATTTTTGCAGTTGTGGAGTCATGGAGGATGGGAGCGGCAGGGGGATGGGGGGTTAGCACCGAGAGAACGCGAAGGAAGATCTCCGCTGGGGTGTTCAATGACATTGGAGGGCAAAAAACAGTAGATTATGTGAGCAATCAAACGAGGGTAACGAAGTGTTTTAAGTATGATGGTAAAGGTGGGGGGTGATTGAAACGCGCTAATGAATTAGGGAAAATACCTCGTGAAATTGAGTCTGCAATGTTTTCCTCTGATTTGACCCACTCTACAGTAAGAAAATTTTTGGAATCACGAAACAAAGTCATGATATGTCTAAGGATCTCATTCTGCGCTGGATTGTGGGATCTCCCGGCCTTGAGAGCGCCCACTACTCCTTGGTTGTCTGAATGGAAGATAAGGTGGCAGTTTTTGAAACCGGCATGGACGAGAGTGCGAAGACCGAGGTCTATCACGATCATCTCCACCCAACCAATGTCTCTGCCGTTCGAGTTCCATCCCTCAAGAAGCTTCCAGGCTAGCCAATGACCATCTAGCAGAAAGCCGATCCCGAATGACAAGGAGGCGTCAACGAAAATGAAGATTGGTAGAGGAGTGGAAGGGGAGGAGATAGAGCAACCGCACCAATCTGCGCTTAGGACAGCCCTCCACCAGGCGACATCCTTTGCAACAAGAGAGGGAATTCGATGACGAACAAAGGGGGATTTGGAGTTCTTGAACAAAGAGGTAAGATTGTAAAGGGCCGGTAGACGCGAGCGACCGTCCGAAACGACTAGTGTACAATGTTGTAGGCAGCCTACTACCTTCTGGCAATCTTTCAAAGAGACGAGGGCACCTGTGGTCCAAGATTCAATGCAGTCGAGGTATTTTTGGTGCTTCTTCATGGGGATGCAAACTGTTTTTTCGTCGAGGTCCCAGATGAAGCCTAAGTAAGGGAAGGATGAATTGAAGGGAATGTGTTTGTCGGGAGCCCACGGCCAGCCTAATTCCGATGCAACATCAAAGATGAGCGCTTCATTGAAGGAGTACGACCATGGGCCCACTGGGGAAGGGGGGACAGGGTAATGAAGGAATGCGTAGTCGTCGGACCAGTGGAGGATGTTGTCTGTGCCTCGGTTGCGATATATTGCAATAATTGCCTTGCCAGGACAATCAAAGAGCGGGCTGGAGCTGGCACATTCGAAACAGGTGCAGTGATCTATGAAAATCTTGTCAACTCCATCGACTGTGACTTTAACACACGTAAGGTGCTGGTCTTCTGGCACTATGGAGGATCGACGATGAGCCGCTTCAACATCAAAGACCGCGCCCTGTGAACCAGGAGGGGCCTTGGCCACCAGTAACCAACAGTCGTTGAAGGTCCCCCAGTCCACTGAGAAGACGGAAGTGTCGATGAGAGCGTTGAGTGAAAGAAGTGCAGCATTGTTGCGAGGGTATGAATGATCTTGAACTAGACAGAACTTGGAAGAACCGGGTTTGGGAATGACACCCAGTGGGGCAGTGCGAAAAGGACCAATGATGGATTCTAGGTGGTCTGGGGAAAAAGGACCTGCCCAGGAGGTGACAAGATGGAGAAGGTAAAGCGAAGAGAAGAACAAACCAGAATAACGCTTGGCTTGCAATTCAGACTTGATGTAATCAAGAATAAAATCTAAGTGGTCTAAAGCGGAATGATGATTGTCTGGGGTAAAAGATGAAGACTGAGAGTAAGAGTCCGGGACACCAATCCTCCAACCATCGCAGATGCCTTTCGGAACATCTGCAAACTCCCTTAATGCTCCGGCCTTGAGGAGAAGTTCCTCCCACTTCAACCAGATAAAAGGAGTAATGATAGGAAGGAAACCGTCAAGTGCTGCACACTTGCGCTGAGTGAGTGGCGCTGCAGCAAGAGCAGACGTGGGCACGAGGGCAATTGGATTCCCCACAACCTTGGCCATTGAAGCGGAAGCAGACCTGTCCACCTTGCACTGTGGACCAAGCCCCATTCGAGTAGGTGATGTAGTTTGTTTTGGAAAGGCCACAAGTGCATTTCCTACAACCTGCGGCACCACAGAAGATGCACCGGAGGGGTTGAAAGTCGTGACAAAAGGAAGGAGGGGCGGGGCCAGTGCCAGTCCAATAGTGAGGTTGGCGTTGCATGGGAGTTGAGAGGGAGCGATGAGAAGCAGAGACTGAACTAGTAGAAGAGGAGGCCGCCGCTGCTGACAGAGAAGTGGGCGGTGCAGCTCTAGGAGGGGAAGTGCTGTAGAGGCCAGGTAATGTATGCTGGGTGCCCATGCGGTAAGCGTCCGCGATCTGGCACCAAATCTCTTCTTGCCAGATCGAGGGATCAATCCCGCTTTTCGGATCGATGTAGTGGATGCGAAGGCAGATGTCATAGCAGAGGACAACGTGGAAAAGGTCCCAAAAGTCTGTGCGGCAGATGAGGCGAGTGTAATGAGATTCCCATGCATCTGCAATATCACCAGCATTTGGGCCAGGAAGATAGCGGCAAATAGCGTTGATAAGATGAGGGTAAGCATGGACCCAGTCCTGTGCGCAAATGGAGCTCTCATCTTTACTTGAGAATTTCACAGAGGACACAGTGAGATGGCCTTCTTTGAAGAGTAAGGCCTGGCCATCCTCACGTGACGACCAGGTTGTGGAAGCGATGGAATGAGTGGTGAGGGCTGTAATGGGAATATGGACCGTCCAATTGCTTTTGAGAGCAGAAATGACCTTAGCAGGAATGGGAAGGTCGAAACTGTCTAAAATGACTGGCTTAATTGGCAGGGAGTGTGGGTGAGAAGAGGATGATGGGGTGACCTGGTGGGTGAACACAGGTAGTAACGATCGTTGGTTGGGATCTGGAAGATCTAGCGAGGAGTAAGTGACTGTATGCGCCTTGGAATAACCGAATTGAATGGAGTAGCAATTGAATGGTAAACGGTGCGAGCACCTTAATATTTTAATGGATGTAAGCTAATCGCAAGTGTCCCGATGGTAAAGCGGGCGAAGGGTAAGGTAAGGTAAGGTAGGGTAAGGTAAGGTAAGGTAAGGTAAGGTAATGGTAAGGTAAGGTAATGGTAAGGTAAGGTAAGGTAATGGTAAGGTAAGGTAAGGTGGAAGGTAATATGTAATGGCCATGGGTAACGTGGTGCGGTAATGGTAATGGGTAATGGTAATGGGTAATGGTAAAGGAGACGGGTAATGGGAGGAGGATCCAAAGGTTGGAGACTTACCTGTGGGGTCCGCAGGAGGGGGAAGGAGGGCTGCTAGTAAATCATTAAAATCAATGCCGGGGGCTACCTCTGAAAGGATGCCCGCGACGTGGGAGTGACAATTCGGGTCTCCCTGGTCGAGACCCTTCAGAGCCGCGGCGAAGACTGTTGACTTGTAGTGGTCGTCAGCAACGACAAGAAGTGGATCTTGGGAAGGAGTGGGGGCAGAGGACCACGAGGCCAGCTGATCGAGGACAGAGGCCAGAGGCGGCACTCTGATTTTCAAGGTCCAGGTTACGTCATCCACCCCAGTAAAATTTACGTGGGGGGACGGGAGATCGGCCCAGCATTTACCTTTCTTCTTTGGGGCAGCATTGCCTGAGGATCCTCCAGAGCGGGGGCGAGCAATGGAGCAAGCTGGAGGGGTGAGGAGAGCTCTGCTGGTGTTACCTTCCTCAGAAGGTAACTCCAAGGTGACTCTGGGGATGTTTTCCGCCAGAGAGGCAGCTTCTGAGACATTGACGCAGGCGTTGCCGTCTGGGTAACCTGATGGACCAGCTCGGTCTGGGCCAGGAATTCCCGGGGAGCTTGTTACACGTGGCAAAGGTGACGATGGAGAGAAGTCCCCAATAGCATTGAAGATCCCTGGGCTCCTACCTGTGTCCTCAATGGGGTCCAAAGTAGCCTGGACCAAATCTTCGGGAGCCTCCAAAGGAGGGGCTGAGCGACCGCGAGTTGAACGGTGAGGGGGAGCCATAGGAAAGGTGAGCAGACTGAAAGGACAAGATTGATCTAAGCGAAATGATACCACAAACCCAGCCGATTGTTGTGGGAGTGGAACAAGATGCGAGGCAGGCATCGCTGATCTCGCGACTGCCTTATATCCCCCAACGAGTTGGAGCCCAAAAACACGCTGCCAGCACCTTCATGCCTCAGGTGCGTCGGCTGACGTGACTAGTGTAGCAGCACAGGTAGAAGAATCGCAAATAAGATCACAAGGTAAAATCCTCATAATTCCAACGACTGCCTGAGTGTGGTACAAACAAGGTCCTTATGTACTAAGGTATCCAGGGGTAAGGAATGAGGTAGGGCTAAGGGTTGAGTCAAAGAGTGTATGGTCGTGCTAGTCATATGACGACACATCGACAGAGGTAGTAGTAAACGGTTAAAGAACATGGTGGAACAAGTGTCATTGTGACGGGCTATGGCATGAGCCCACATGGTTAGGGATGAGAATGGGAAGTGAGGTATAATTCGGGGTCGTGATCGTTACAGAAGGGATTGCTTGTTTTATATATATATTTTACTCCATGCCTCGATATCCTCATACGAGACTATTCATTAATCCCAGTCACACTGTAGTCTTGTCGGGACCCCATGTCCAGGCGCTAGACACACAGTAAGCACAACATCATGCCCATTCTGCACAAAAAGTCACGCAGCACGAAGAAATGGGCGTATACGCCATTCATCTGCAAACTTTTCTCGGGAAGATCAAGTCGCACTCATCCATAGTGGGCCCATCCGTTGTTCTGGAACAACTAGAGACGGAAGGTACCTCGCCACTACTGGGGACGATAAACGACTCAAAATATGGGACCTCGAGTCGCTTACCCTCTTGAGCACACGGTATGCTGTATTCTATCGAACTCTTCTAAGGAGAGGCTCCCTTGACACGCACAGCTTAGAGAACTCCCGAAAAAGCCAACGTCTATCGAGTTTTCCAGAGATACGGACGTTCTCGTTGCCGATAAATTTGGGGACGTTTTTAGATGGACCCTGCCCAAGACTGCTGGCAACGTGCTCCCTTCCCATGAAACACCACCTGGAGAGCTCATACTTGGCCATGCATCTCTTTTGACAGGTTGTTTGCTAACACCAGATGAGAAGTTTATCATAACAGCCGATCGAGACGAGCACATCCGAGTTAGCTGGTATCCCAAGGGCTATGTGATTGAGAGTTATTGCCTAGGTCACAAGAAGTAAGGACTCATATCTTTTCCTTCCTGGTTGTGCTTATATCTTGCTCGAACAAGGTATGTGTCAGCCATTCACATCCCCTTGGCATCTCCTGCGAAGTTGATTTCGGGTGGCGGAGATGTTGAGTTGAAAGTCTGGGACTGGATGACAGGGCGCTTGCAGCAAAATATCACTGTATTCCCTGCAGTCGAGCCATTCATCAAAGTGAAGCGACGTATTAGTGCCGGCCTGGAGCTCGAGGGTTCCGAGGTGCAGGGCATCGAAGGCTCTCAAACGACGTGTGACATCGTTTTCGTGGTTCACAAAATTAGCTCGTTTCTTGCCAGTGGTGAAAACCATATCGTGTTCAGCGTAGTTGGGTAAGGTCTGACCGTCGTGACAAGTGACTCGCTGACCAGAAAATCTGCATCTTGCAGAGCAACGGCTATTTTCGATTTTATCATGGCAGAAACACACAATCAGCCAGATATCAAGCATTACGACTTTGGGAAACCTGTGATTGACTTCACCGTTTGTGGGGAAGGGACTATCTGGGTGCTCCTTGATGCCGATTTCTCTGAGGAGTCCGATGCCAGCAACGAACATCCCCGCAAACTAGTTCAAATAGTTCAGTGGTCAATTGACAAGGTATGTACAGATCACTACCGTGGCGTCCACTGATGTCTATCTTCCAAAAGTTTGTTGACGCTGGTAGTTCAATGCTTCTTGACAGTTTGAACACTATATGCTCGCTGCCTGGTTCGCATTCTCTCACCAATGGTAAACTTGATTGACATAGTTCAAACAGCGACAGCGGAAGATTTGCAAATTTTAGATCTTTACTCAGACCTGGCGACCCTTCCAAAAAGCATCGATCGGGAACAAGGAAGTCAGGGGAATGAAGCTGAACACACTGAAGGGCGCCCTTCAGGTTCTGTTGGTCTTACAAAAAGAGCCCTCGGACGGCAGAAGCACAAACGTGCTTTGGAGAAGCTACATCATGAGAAACTAGATAGTCGTGACGTACCTGGCCGCGACGCGAAGAAGATGAAGGCTGGCCTTGAATAGCACGCAGTACGAGTAGTGGGGCAGCATATTTGAAGGGCTACGAGTGGCCGTTTGCTACCGACAGATGTGAATTCCATTGTCCAGTATTGCGTGAACGAATATGTTGCAATGGCCTGTAAAGCCCGGCTGTACCAAGATTTTCCAAATTCTATAATACCTTGGAATGAACAGAGGTAGCTAATATTCAAGTTGCACATAGATAACACTTCGCCGACAGACTAGTTCATACATAACCGGTAACCACTATAATTCATCAACGTCGAAGCTATGCCCAACGTCCGAGTAGTGCCATGATGCCCGAACCAAATAACATGCAACACAACGCATATGCAAGCTTCCCGGTAGACGCCTTGTTCATTTCTTTGCTGAATAGGAACTCGTGCGCCATTAGCTGCGGTATATAGTTAGACTTAGATCTAGGGAAAAGTAGAAACACGACAGGCCTACCTCCACCAAACCAGTGTACAACAGAATCCCCGCGCTTAAAGAATCCATGACACCGCTGACGATTGACGCCGTTGTGCCGTTGGGATTGTAGGTGCTACGAACTCCAAGCCCAACTGCAATTCCCAGTGGCGTCGTGATGGCATATAAAAGGGCTGCACAGAAGGGGATGTAGTTATACCGCGGTGACAACCTCAAGAACGCTAATCGCGATCCAATACCCAGGCCTTCAAACATTTCTTGAAGGCGCTGTTAACCGAATTCTTTTTTGACCTCGAGGAATGACTCACGATGGAAGACAACTACAACGAAAAGTATTTTGAAACTCGGGTCCACAGCGAGCGTCAATCCAATGAGTAGACTGTATTTTCGCCATTAGTTTCTTTTCACCCACAGAAGACAGCAGGCTTACCTATGCAGCAGAACGCCAAACTCCAAGATGAATACACCAAGAACCTGTGCCATCGCGGAATCGTCAAAATGTCCAGGGTTAGATGCCTCAAGGTCAGACGTGGATTTCTCGTCCTCAGATAGGCCCCCTGGACCGTGATCAGCGTGCGAACCGACACCATATGCGTGAACATCTATAAGGGTGATCAACGGGGCCTTTATCACAGTTTGAAGAGCATACCAGGCTTGATTCCAAGTGCAGCAAGCTTTGCCATCCCCACGCGGAAGGCAATGATTTCGACAATAAAAATTGCGTAAAGACTGAGCATTGCGAGTCCGAGGGGATACGGCTGGTGTCATGGATTTATCAACGGACTGATGGGATGTGTGTATTAAACGCACGTAAGCTTGCCATGCAGGCGCCAAACATGGCGACGTGAGTTCACTTATCGCGGGACTCAACAAGTGAATGAAGGCAGTGGCGACCTGTGGAGAAGGTAACAAAAGCTGCAACCGGAGAATTAGGGGACATACAATAACTCCAGAGCCAAAATATTTAGCGAACCTACAGACGGAATAAGCATGGTATAGACAGGGAAAGAAGGGACGAGAAGACGCACTCAAACACTCCATTTGGCACCCTCAGCCACTTGGATCTCTTTGAAAGAACAGGGAAGAATGCACCAAAGGAAGAGGTTGCGAGGATCACGAAGACTGACGCAATACGCAAGCCAGTGTAAGTGTACGCGCCGCCACCATTGCCACAATTCAGGTCTGAGGAAGACATCGTCACCGACGAATAGGATGAGAGTGGAACTTAAAGGCTGAGTGCAACCCCACTGCAACCTGAGCTATAACACGTTGTTTATCAGGGTGGTCTGTGGGAGATCAACTGTGAGGGTCCTCACTCGACAACATGTCATGTGTGCTATGGTACCCTCCCAGTCATACCCATGAGTCAGGGTCCCGCCCGTTGGAATTTTTGATACATCAAGCGATTAATAATGATTGGGTGTCCGTCACTGCACCCGCCGCCTGCGGTGAAACACAGTGCGTCGTTATATTATTGCTCCAGTCCCGTACTAAAAAAAAAAAAAATTCATCTATAAGTGTGGTGAGACCAATGCATGACTCATCCTGTAATCTCCAGGAACCTACCAACCGCTCCGATCAAGCCGTGGCTAGCGCGGACCTTTACCAATGCTCTCCGACACGAGGGAAGCCTCATCTGCAAGGGCATGTAAACGGGAAGAAGGGGTTGACAAAACATGTGCGGCGTAAAAGGTCAACTTCATTACGATGTGATTACTCCTTCGAACCGCGAAAGCGGAGGAGTCGACACGATCGCTGAAGAGTGAACTGATGTCGGATATCACCATGATTGACGTCACTAAGGGATGATCTGCGGCTAAAGTCATTGTGGGTTCTCGCTCCCCCGATGAATGCTCCGCGACGGTGATCCTCCGTGGCCGCACAAGCTTTACGACGTCCTCTAGTAAGACAAGCATAGTCTCGTTAGCAATGCTTCCCTATTCTGCGTCAACGAAATGCAGTAGGGCAGACACATTGTCAGCTTACTGGATCGAGCCGCGACCAAAATGAAACTATTACTTCGGTTAGGGACATATGTAGCATTTTCGACTTGCGATCCACGAGGAATGGGATGGACTGTGATATTATTCTGCGCGCTTCACATTTATCCTGAGAGTCATTTGTTGTCAAAGACAAGGGAGACATGGCTAGATGGCGAGTGGCGTAGGCGTACGCGAGACTAGAGTCCGGTTGCTCGTGTCAGTTCAGGCGTGTATAGCAAATGACACGTACAGGACGGCACAGATATTATACAGCAATGAAACACCACCATAAGCTTGATTAATGAGATCGGTTGGAATCACTATCAGGTCAGGCTTCACGCCGTAAGGGATGCGCAGCGAAAGTGATGACTGGCCACCATCGCTAGGTGCGTCCCACCACGGCAGTTGTCTGGTCTTCTCAAATTCCGCACTTTCCAGAAGCTCCCGCACCAGCTTGCTCGACGGATCCTTCAGTGCAACGAAGAACTTATCCCTCTCCTTTTTGGTCAATACCCGAAGCAAATTATCAGCTGACGCAGAAGCTGAAACAGCGTTATGCGTCGGGAGTCGAATATACAGAGAATGACTCACATATATCTATCGCAGAAACACGGTGCGCAAGACTGTCTTCCTCGTTTTCTCCATCAGAGTGATTGAATAGCCCATCCTCGTCTAAAGCACTCTGGTCTCCTATCTGCTTGAGTAATTCAATCATCTTATTCCTATCTTCCTCGGTTTTGGAGGACTCAGACTTGATGCCCGTTTCGATTTCTTTTCTATAAAATACTTCGGAGCAACGTGAATGAGACTTTTTGGGCTCTCATTCAGAAATGGACGAGATACGAGCCGGAAAGCATACCTCCGATCGAAAACATCCCAAGCTACAGTAGAAAAGATTGCACGACGGGCACGTGTACCTGGAAATTTGTCTCCGACAACTGTGAGGGTTGTCTGGGTGTGAGTCCGTCTCAGATGCATGGAATATAGTTGACGCACATCCCACAAAATGTCTCACGCAAACCACCAGCCGGCTCATCCAAATCGTGAGTCTTGATTGTATGCATTGCCATGCTATAAGGATGGGCGAGTTTGAAATTGGAAAGGCGGCCGGGAATCATTTTCCAAAAATAGGTACTGGACTGGACTTGTTGCGAAAAATCAAAACTCGCACTTCACAATGGTGGATGCTCGCCTGATCGATGCAAAATCAACCTTCTCTTCGCTCTCTCATCTCCTCGATTCGCGAATTCTCCGTGCACTTGCCGACTTGGGTTTCGCAAGACCAACCTTGGTACAGGCGAGAGCCATTCCAATCGCTCTCGAGAACCGAGACATACTTGCCAGGGCACGCACTGGAAGTGGAAAGACAGCTGCATATTGTATTCCAGTTCTGCAGAAAATCTTAAGTGCAAAAGCTGTGAGTCCTCTTTGCCCATGCATCCAACCTTGACGATTAACCGGCTTGGTTGCCAGACCTTGTCAGCCGTGGACTCCACATATCGAGTCACTCGAGCCTTGATCCTCGTTCCGACCAGGGAGCTTGCTGAACAAGTACACTCTTGTTTGCGGAGCCTTTTAGTATATTGTGATAAAGAGGTTGCTATATCAAATATTGCCAGTGGTGCTGCATCTCACGTACAACGGTATGTCAGATCCCCCTTGCGAATTAAGTGCGTTCTCATACATTTTGATAGCGCTGTACTGGCGGACAAGCCTGACATTGTCATCGCGACTCCGTCACGCGTCCTGGGACTTCTTCAATCCAAAGTATGTTTCATTGTTACCACCATTGTTAGGGTCTAATCTATTTAACAGATACTTGCCCTATCTTCTCTCGAGTCCCTGGTTATTGATGAAGCCGATCTCATATTATCGTATGGCCATGACGAAGATGTCCGCCAAATATTCGGAGGGGGCTATTTACCTACCATCTATCAATCTTTCTTGATGAGCGCTACAATGACGGATGATGTGGAGACCTTGAAAGGTCTTGCTCTACGCAACCCTGTGCGTTCCTCTCTTTGTTTGCGTTTGAAACGTACACACCTTTCTCGGATAGGCCATATTGAAACTTGAAGAGGATGATGAAGATGCCCCTTTGCTAACTCAATACTTTGTGCGGTATGCCGAACATCCTCCTGACTACAATCATGACTCACACCATGGTTGAAGATGCTCCGAAGTTGACAAGTTTCTCCTCACCTATGTAATCCTCAAACTCCGCCTTATCCAAGGCAAATGCATACTCTTTGTTAACGACGTAGACCGTTGTTACCGTCTCAAACTCTTCTTGGAACAATTCTCGATCAAGAGCTGTGTTCTCAACTCTGAACTTCCGCTGAATTCTAGGTGACTACCGTTCTCTAAACTTTATTCGTTTCTGCTCATCTTTCCGTCAGATACCACACTGTACAGGAGTTTAACAAAGGTGTTTACGACTACATTATCGCTACGGATGAAGGCAGTGGAAAAACCGAAAAAGATAGCGACGACGAACAAGAGGACGAAGAAGGACTAGAGGACACTGGTAAGTAATCATCGTCGCCCGCCTATAGACATCATCACATGTCCCCGACAGAGATATCTAATGCTCCGACCTCGACCTCAAAGTCGTCTGTGCCAAACAACCCATCCAAGAAGCGCAGACGATCCCTATCACCGCAAGCAGGGCCTTCCAGGTCTCTCAAGCGCAAAAAAAAGAAAACGTCGGACAAAGAGTATGGCGTGACTCGCGGTGTTGACTTTATCGATGTCGCTTGTGTTGTCAACTTTGATCTTCCATCGTCCTCCAAATCATATACGCATCGTGTTGGACGGACAGCTCGCGCAGGTCGCACAGGAATGTCTCTATCCTTTGTGGTGCCCGCGGAGGAGTGGGGAAAAAATCAGGCCGTCGGTTGCCTCGAGAGCTCCAAAAACGATGAGCTTGTGTTCGCGAAGATCGAGAAAGCCCAGTTCGCCAGAGGGAACACGATCAAGGAATACCAGTTTGATATGAAGCAAGTCGAAGCGTTCAGATATAGGATGGGAGACGCCTTGCGCTCTGTAACGCGGAGTAGTATCAAGGAGGCGCGAGTAAAGGAGTTGAAAACTGAAATTCTCAACTCTGAAAAACTCAAGGTGCGTACAGGCGTTTTGTGCTCCTGCCTCTGAATTGCTCACCTTGTGCAGGCGCACTTTGAGGACAACCCACTCGATCTTGAGTATCTTCGGCATGATAAACCATTGCATCCCATGAGGATCCAGGCACACATGAAGCATGTACCAAAATATCTCCTACCTCGAACCGCCCCAGCTGCCGGAACCCAGGAAGAGGATTCCACTACGCCCACGCCGAAAGTCGGCTTTGTCCCTTTCAGAAAGCCGTTCGCTCGGCATCGCGGAAGAGGTGGAGGTAGGGGCGGAGCAAGCAGAGGCGGGAAGAAAAAATCAGACCCTCTCAAGATCTTTAGATGACAATACGCAAGTAGATACAGATACATGTCATTCGCAATTCGTTCCAGGCTGTAGTGATGTGTCCGTGGTATGTTCCTGAATGTGAAGTAGTGAAGGGTACTCAAATTGCGACCCCTTCCCATCCTTTGGATCGCTCGATGGCGCGCTGGCATCCCGTCCAAACCTTGTCCCTTTGAGCCAATGACGTGCGATATGTGAACGCGACACTCCCTTTGGTGTTAACCTCCGCGAATGTCTCCGGCTTCGAGAGGTCCCATCCAAAAAAAACGGATGGCGGCTCCAGCTAACAGAGCGGACCCCAATGACGTCGACCTGAATGACTACGCTAGCTGGGACATAGCGGGAAGGAACGACGAGCGACGCGCACGCTGGAGTCTCCTTATATCTGACGGGCTAACGTGCGACATGCTATCAGAGAAGCATCGGTAATCCCAACAAGAAGCGCAGCGACCGAGACCGCCTACGTGCAATCAGTCAACCGGTGGTTCGAAATCGCCGAGACCCTACCTTGGCTACTAGTATGCATGCCTTTGAACTCATGACAAGTGTCT
>JBBPJQ010000792.1:0-16649 GCA_038088795.1 Boletus rex-veris
AAACTATCCTACCGCAGCTATTCCTTCCGAGGGTCCACATGCACAGTAATCTGAGAAGCACGTTGCATAATGCTACCGTGGTAGTACCTCTCGAGTTCGATACATTCGGAAGGTGAGCATGAGCTGCGTGTTTGGACGGGCACCATTTGGAAAGTGGATAGACGAGCCAGAAAGATGGTCATCTATACCAGAGAGTAGGAACGATACTGTATTGCAGTAGTAGTTGATATGACCATGTTTGTTCACACGCTGCGTATCTCGCACGCTCCTTTGGGACATGTCAGACGTTTGCCCATGGCAGGCATTCACCGACACCCAGAGTCTTCCGAACACGAACCAATATTCTCTAACGCGGAACATGACACAGAAGATGGCGGAGAAGACTCTATTTCCGACGGCGAGGGCAACGTCCATATCGCATCCCAAGAAGAGAAGAAGAGTTTTTGGTGGAGGAATGCACTCACCAACGCCTTCTTCATCTTGGCATGGTACAATGCACCCGCCTTTGTGTTGTTGGAACTACTGAGCCCCTCTGTCCAGGTTCCTTTTTGCGACGGTGCTCTCCGTGTATAACAAATGGCTATTTTCCCCAGACCATTACAATTTCCCCTACCCGCTATTCGTGACCACCATCCACATGTTCATCCAGTTTCTACTGGCTACTTTGCTCAGATACACTTTCTCTCGAAGGTTCGTCACTGATAAAAGGCCCACACTACGTAGTTATGGGTGAGTGAGTCTTCAGGACGCCAATAGCCCAGAGGTGATGCTATTTTTGCAGCATCAAGGCTACCCCTCCTGCTGTGGCAACTGGTGTTGATATCGGACTATCCAATGTTTCTTTGAAGACTATCACACTATCCTTCTATAGTGGGTGTTCTTATGAACCATCTTCGTCCCCTTGCGCTACACTCAGCATGAACGATTGGCTGACATGTGGATTTTATAGCCATGTGCAAGTCCTCATCGCTTATATTCGTCCTTTTGTTCGCGTTTCTCTTCCGACTAGAACAGTTCTCCGTACGCTTAGTCGTTGTGATGCTGATCATCTTCACGGGAGTGCTATTAATGGTCACCTCAGAAACTGCATTCGTCTTGTCTGGATTCTTGCTGGTCGTCTTCGCAAGTGTTTGCAGTGGCCTTCGTTGGAGCCTTACACAAGTCGCAATGCAGGACAAATCCATGGGGCTCGATAACCCGCCGTCTACGATATTTTGGTTATCCCCCGCCACAGCTGTTACAGTCGCCGTGATTAGCATTGCTTGGGAAGGATGGGTTAGAGTGTTTTCGACCCCTTTCTTCGCTACCGTGTCTTCGACGGTGAATACTCTCCTTATGTTTATTGCTCCTGGCATCCTTGCCTTCTGCATGGTCCTGAGCGAATACTAGTACGTTCGAGCAGTTGCACTCACTCTCGGTACACCATAAGTCTGACTGCGCGTTAAGCATCATTCAACGTGCTGGCGTTATTCCAATGTCCATAGCAGGCATAGCCAAAGAAGTCTCAACTATCACAATATCTGCCTGGTTCTTTGGGGACGAATTAACACCTGTTAATATCACAGGCGTTGTTATCACCGTTTGCGGTCAGTCTTCAATCTTGGTCTAGTACTTTGGCTGACAGAGGGATAATAGGTATTGCACTCTTTACATATCACAAATATCGCAAGACCATTGACTCTCATGTCGCTCTCGATGAACATGGCAATGTGATACAACTCAACGGCGAGAGTCGGAGTGACCAAGGGATGGAATATGACCATGATGTAGAATTGACCGCAAGCTCATACGATGTCAGACCCATACATTCACCTGTAAGTGGGTCACAAAACAAAGTACTGTCCTTGGCTTGCTAAAACGAGTACCACAAAGATCCAGGAAGACTGTAACGGAGATCTCCATCAACATCTTCTCTTCTCCGCGGAAGGGCTTGACGACGGGGAGGAAGATGCCGAAGAAATCCGAAGCTTCAGGAGCTCTAAGCTGAATTGGGGTGACAAAACGAGTAAGACCAGGGATGTATAGACCGCGATTATCATAATTCTCGTCTGATTTCACTATATTATTTACCCCCATCAATGGTGAGTGGGGTCTGCAGTGGTCGTGGCGGCGTGAATTCACACATTTTGTGTTACATAGTCAAATCTTGCTGTGTAGCTCACTTTAACCCGCATGACCCTGAGTGAAGGCTGGAATTACATGGGGTGCGCGACTTAAATACTATCGGAGCACCGTACCATTGATCCGAAACTTGAATGTACACTGGTAGTTGCTGACAGATTGGCCCCGCCGACAGCGGAAGTACTTGGCAATCGAACCGCTGTGCGGTCAACCGTTCGAGATTATGGTTGTAACATGCTGCGGACGGCGAGCCTTAAGTGAACCCAAAGTGATGACACATGGCGCCGGCATGTATTGCCGGGTGTACCGCATCAATTAGTTATGAGGCACAGCCAATCACTGGGGACAGTGTTGAAACCCAGTGCCACTTGGGAACGGAAGTATCCACACAACTGGCAGTCTGGGTAACCTGACCCAGCCTGAATGATGGCACCGAACTCCCTACCCAGTGCAACTCGCCGCCCCAAAACTGAGGCCAGAACGGCCCTGGATTCCCTATCTGGACAGCGGGACACTGTTTGACGTGTTGAGGAATCCATCCCAGTGAGCTTATGATCGTGTTACGGCGTCTTTGGGACTCATCAATAATCCACAAATTCTGTTCGCGTGCATGGACTTGGCAAGAGCCCGGACCTAACATCATGATTGCCAATCCCCTTTACGGCATCGGCTTGCTTGAAACAAATTCACGCGATGCTTCTGGAATTGAATAATGCCCGGCGGTTAACTCGATCTGTTTTACTGATCAGAAATCGATCAAAGCACCGCTACTGGTGTGTCCAGTTGAGTAAGTGCTTTCTGCGGTACCCACCTGATCGCTTAAGAGGTTTTCCAGGTCACAAGTGAGGATCGTTTGAACGAGACTCGATCTGGCCGCATCTGAGTCAACGCTTCTTGGTATATTTCGGTGACACGAGTGTGACGGGATAGGTGGTCTCGAAGTACTATATAGTGCGGATATAAACAGCCCTAACCTTCGTCATCGAATCACTCCCCATCATCCTCGAATCATGGAGGGCTTCCAGTTTATCATCGAGTCCCCTCAGGAAGCTCAAAGCCAGAAGAAACGTCCTCGGCTGGTGACGTCCTGCGATAATTGGTGCGTGCCTTGCGCCCTGGTACAGCCCGTTATCTTCACTATTGTCTTCCAGTCGCTTAAAAAAGATCAAGTGTCTTCAGCCTACTCCGGAGTCCCAATGCGAAGCATGCAAAGTCGCAAAGACCCAGTGCAGATTTCGAGATCGGGAGCGTTACTTTGCCGAGCGCAGTCGAGCCATTGCCGGACCCAGCGTCACACGTCCAGCTGGCAGAGCTGGATACTCAGCTCACGACACCCCCAGCAGGCCTGGGAGTACTGTTCCAGAGCTTCCTGCTCCTAATGCTCCTCCAGGGTCACCACTACCCATGCAACGTTCCTCGTCGTACTCGCCGCCGCAGCCCACTGGATACAACGACGGCCATGTACGCTATCAATCTTACCCTCTCGACCCCGCCAAGAGTCCAGGATCGCACAATGGACACCGTACTACTCAGTCCTGTTCTGGTATTTTGTACGGAACACTACTTTTCGAACCTGGACACCCACCTTCTCCCCAGCGGGTCTGGATGCAACAGTTCATACAGTTATTCATCAGCAACATGGGCGGGCAGTGCCCATTCCTCAGTTACGATGACATCTATGACAAGTTTCGACGCCAAACACTGCCTCCGTTACTCTCGAATTGCATAGCTGCTTTAGGTGCAAGGTAATGTGCATGTCATGGACTACATGGCTCTCGCGCTTCATGTCCTTTCAGATTTTCCAACATTCCTGAAGTTGTCTCAAGAGGCTCTCAAACTGTAGCTGAAATCTATTCTGATATGGCAAAGGTGGGTCCGTTACTTCTCGCTTGGGAGTTGTCAGCCGTATCCAAACTATATCAGGAACAACTGTCAACTTCGCTTCAGCAGCCTTCTGTCGAGACACTCCAGGCAGCGATCCTCCTCGCATGGGCAGAATACAAGAGTGGTCGTGGGCATGGTACGCTCTTGAGGCCGCATCAAATTGACTAATCGCTGCTGATGTGCGCGGAACCAGGTTTCCGTCAGTATAGTGACGTGCGTGTGGTTTGACCGCTGTGCGACTTTGTCTGATGCCACTCCCACAGCTCGCCACGCAGACTGCCATGGCAATTGGTTTGTCGGAGGAATCCTCGCTCCAGCTGAGCCCATATGATCCATATCAAAATCGACTACGGATTACATGGTCAAGTCTGAGTCAGTTACGGCTTTACGCCTCCTCGAGTATGACTACTATACATTCCCACGCTGACTGTCGCTGATCTGCCAAACCAGTGGCGGCGCAAAAGCTCGGCTGATCATATCATATTTGTCATCCACTCAATTGTGCCTCCGACGGCACGGATCGCGACTGTTGAACATCATACCATTTTTGTCCCGTCCTTCCTTCCAACTCTCACGCAGAGAGTCTAGGCATCACCATCTTCTTTGCTGTGTCTGCATAATCGAGCAATCCAGGGTACATGTCATATTATTATGCGCATCTGTCGAAGCGTTTCTAAAGAGAACGTCCATATATTATATATTTACATGTAGAATGGGTTCTTTCATTCCGTTATGTATGGACAATTTGTCACTGGTGCAGGAAATTATCTGATAGATATGTAATTTACATCGTGCCCGAATATAATGTTTAGTGCCGTGGATGCGAACAATCGGCTGCTTGGCTCGGAAGGGTCTTCCAACGACCGAAAAGGTATCCTACCGGAACCAAACCGGGAGTAACGCTCCTACCTCGTGCCGTTCTGATCTGATGCGGGCATGTGCGAGGAACAGGCAAGTTGGACATCGAGTTCACGCGATCTTGGGTTCTAGCCACGCCGTAACATCTACCCTAAACAGCCATCAAGAGAGCAGGTCCAGGCACTAATAACGGGCAAGTTTCAAAAAAGTTTCGAGAATAGCCTGCTCAAACAGCTGCCACATGCACTATCGACACATCTCTCAGAGACCGCTACCCCTGATTATGAATCGCCGTTGGAGGGCGCGTCAGACTGGGGCCTGATCTGAGTCTTCTCGACCATACATTCTTCGGAGCAGAGCATCCTCCGAGGGGACGGCCGACCGGCTGTGCTGATGGATCCACCTGACGCTCGGCAAGTGGGGTCGTCGGTTCACCACGTATCTCGGCGAATTGTTAGTACGCCTTGCTTGGCAACGGGAAATAACGGGACAAGTGCTTCTTGGTAATGGATGACCATGCGCCTGTCTCATTAGCCGAGGAGGATTTTGAGTGGCTCGGCCTCAGATGATGCTTGCGATAACGATAATCACGACTAATAATCATATGTGACGGTCTTCAAAAGCCAGGTTTTCCGTACGTGGCTTGCCAGTGGTCAAAGAGACAGATTTTCCATCGAGAATTTGATGCCAATCAGTGATGTGGGAGATATGAGGTTGATATTGGCAGTGATAGAGTTTTTTTCTCAACGAAAGCTCCATAGGTGAAGGTTGCTGTTGCAGGCCATGTGTGTTCCTGCGCACCCTGCGCACCCACATGCAACTTAGGGATCAATCTACCACAGCCGCCGAAGATGTGAATATTGTGCATGCGTACCGTTGATTGGCTTGGATGATATCATCAAGCGCCGACACTTACGGATCGTGATCGCTGAAAAAACGCCTGTTCACGAAAGATGGCTGTTGAAGACAGAGTCACTCAACTATCTCCATTGACCTACCAGTAATGTATTACCAGATCTGCCTACTGCATCGTCCACACGTTGATCTTGATCTTCCTATGGCAATGGTCGGGAGTTGTCAGGGGAAAAGTGTCGCGCCACCAACGCAAAATGGGTAGCAGTACCACCGGCTCACCGGGTAGAGCATGTATAATTGAAGAGGTGGACCGGCTGCTATCTGGAATGTCATTTGTAAAGACATTCGGTTCCGAATAAGTTGGAGGTCGCAATACCAGGCATAACAAATCGCCTTGAATTGCAAGAGTCTAGACGTATAGAAATTCAGCCGCCAATAAGTTTGAGGCAATAGAGTTATTTGCCGCATGTTGCAACTACTTTCCAAATGGACAAGGTTAGCGCGAACCGCAGCCTGCGAATCTTCGGATCCCACCCGTCCCTTGCGATGACCGTGTAGATTTCTAAGTGGTAGGGTTTGGCGTAACCTTCCTGACATCTCGATTGTGGGGTTTGCGTGGCTACCTCCTCAAGACATCCACCGACCTCCGAAGTCGGACCGGACTCCTGGACTCGATGGTCGAACGAGCATCGTAGAGCGTGACTGAAGATTGCTATTCGGTTGTCCTGTCGATTCGGAGAAGTGTCCGGTGATGCCGAACCTCCTTTTTCATCAAGGTTGCCTGCCACGTCACAGCACCTGCTTATCATACGGACCCTTGCGTTAGATCGACCCTGCTACACGTGGGAGGAAACCACTTGAAATTTCAGCAACATTGACGTCTTCGGATTGCTCGACAAAATAGACAAGAAACCTTGGGATGCGTTCACAACCAGCGCATGATAAATTATCGACATCATGTCGGCGGAGCGGCCGGGACTGCCAGTGGTGGATCGCGGTGCTTCATATACTAAACTTGCTGGAACAACGGGTGATCCGAAACGTGTTTATGAGTCTGTGAACGACAATAGGTTACACATAAGTAGAAAAATTTGGCTGGGCTCAAAATGCGGGTGCTACTGTTGTTACCGCGAACGCTCACTCTCAAGAAGGAAACTGGACTGTCGTTCCCTGAGACGCCACTCATTACGAACACTAAGTTAAACGTGATCAGTGTTACCACGGAGACTGAAAAATCGTACACTGATAGCGTTCACCGGGGAATAATGGGACAAGGAAGCTGGAGGAGGCTGTTATCATCTAAATGTATACTGCTCACTGGTCAGAGTCAACATTTGCGTTTTCTCACGCACCTCAACTATCTGGGGCTTGATGGATTCGAAACATTACATTTCATCTCAAGCCAGCAGGTCCGACTCGGCACCTGTAGACAGGTCACTGGTCTATTTCATCTGTCTCGCCATGTCTATCACCTGCGCCATCCAATTGGGGATATAACATATGGTGGTGTAAGTACATCCTATTAACAATGTGATTGAAGAGTTGCCTAGGGACATTAGTCTCCATGTCAAAGGTCATGGCACCATCATGCATTTTTCCATCCTCATGCCAACCGTACGTCGGGTGGTTGTTAAATCGGTCTTTTAACGTGCTGACAGGTCATTTCTCTCTTGCTGGTTGTTCCCTTTTCGCCTTCACCTCATCAGTATCAGGTGTCCTGCGTTGAGGTTCTACCGCGGCCAAGCTCAAGTGCATTTTTCTTGGCTCTATACGGGCGCCATAAATTGCGTTGACTTAAATAGGTTGTAATAATTATCCAGGCATCATGAGGTGTTCCTCGTGTTCAAACTTTGTCCTCTAGGTTCGCGGCGGACCCTGAGCTCTCCCCGCTTTCTCCTCGGAATCCGTCTGGTTGTCTAGATGGCATGCACTTTATCCGTTCGTTTATGGCGATGAGCATCGGGTGGATACAGTAGCATCCTTTCAGCAACACCACCGTCGGGTTTACGCTAATCTCCACATTCAAGGTGTCTGGAGTTCTTGTTGCTGTACGTGGCATGTCTTCTTTTCCACCATTTTGATCATCAGACGTAACACATTGCGATGCGAGTTTCAAGGGGGCGTACATGGAGAGCTTCACAGCCCCGGATTTTGCTTGACTCTGGCACGTTCTTGTGACAATCAAAAAGCAGAACAGACAGCTGCGCTGTGCTTGTCGTCTCACGTGTATGCCACCTCACAGTCACGACAAATCTTAGTGTGGATCCTAGCAAGATGGACCCACGTGGTATCTCCTTGACCGTGTGAGTGGTGTATCTTAGTTTAATTATGTCTCACTGCATGATATGAAACGGTAATAGGCTTGCAGATGGGCAGACGTGACTCGTCCCAGGACCTTTTGCCTTAATCACCGCCTGAGAATGGAGATGTGCTACCGAGGGATTTCATAGCGTGTCAACTGTCCAACTTCTCTAATCGCGTCAACCGACGAACTTGAATATCCTTCTCGGGGGAGCAAGCCCGCACATTCAGTCACGCGTCCCAAGTCCGTTTTCACCGTAAGGGGCAAGCGGCCCTGCATACGCGTGCCACGCTTTCATACGTCTGGGCGCTTTCTTGGAAGCATCCACGCTTCGCAGCCCTTCAACCATCATTTATTCCGGCAAGCGGACAGGGCAACGTACTCAACAAACCAATGGAGCATTGGTCGTCAACATCACATCCTGCGATCATACCGTTAAGTCGAAGGTGGTCAGGAACGTGGTACGTGCCCGTTATACCCTGTCCCCGACCATCCAGGACCATTGTAACCTGGGCAATTTGACGTAGGGAGATTCCGCAAGAAACGGAAATTGGAGTTTCACGGGTGGTAGGTCTGCATATACCCTCACGCCGATCGTCATCCTACCGTCCATCTACATTATCTACCCATCCGTCCCGCCGGATCCTCATGATCTGAGGGGACGCTATACGTGAGAGAAACCAAGGTGTGCCGTTCTAAACATGGTGGAAGGTATCTCTATGTCTCACACATGGCCGCGGTGGCAGTAATAAAGGAAGGTGCGGTTGCCCGGTGGGTGCGGGAGAGGGTTGGCAAACGCGTCTCCTGTTTCGTCTGTCTCGTCTTGCCCACCTCAGCTCGGGACGCTCGCGCGTGGCGACAACGCGACCCGCGGATATGAGAGGCGGGCTCGCGCGGCGTGCGGTGAAACATACCGCCCTGGCATGGCCGTACAAACGTCGACGGCATATTGGCAAGGCCACAGCCCATCGACTCAGGCCGTTCGGGATGACGATGTTGATGATGGTGTGTCATCATTTCATGCCGAGTGTGGCACTGCCAAGCTAGTCTGGTGACCAGACCGGTCTATGAGGCAAGCCGTGACCGGTCTACTGCCAAGCAGCAAGAGGCGCCGTAACTGAAAAGAAGTAAGATTCGGTTCTCTAGTACGTGACATACTTGGTCGTGGCATCGAGCTTGGTCGCCTGACGGGCTTTCCTCCTCTCCTCTGTTAACTTGTTCTGTACTGGTGGATTCAATGCGGTGATTGTGTGACGAGTCAACGCCATCATGCGTCTTCGCACGGCATGATGATGCATCTGATTCTTAGCGACCGGGCACCCGGGGATCGGCGGGAAGAAAAGTAACATTCGTGGTCCAGATGTCTCAGTGTGAACATGATGAATGCTCTCCCACCGGGGACGTTACGAGGTTCTTACCCAGGTGATCGCAGCTACGACCAGATCAGTCCAAGGTTTGATCTCAAGGATGGAAGTCGGTTTAGGGTATCCACTCAGGTGATCCATTAAACAATTCGAAAACATATGCGCACAAAGAAAAGATGGAGTCAAACGAGGCGAACGGTGGATAGCTAATGTACTAAAGTGGTAGTAAGGAAGGTGAATGAAAAAAAGTCGAAATGTAAGAAGCGACTAGCATTGACTTGCGTGTTTGCGTCTGACGCGAACCTAGCGCATGTGTAGATCCGAATAAAGAGTAGCAAAGGAGTCTAGATCAAGAATTGCGAGGTGCCCGTGGGTCTTCTACCGCGAAATGCCAACACAAATGTTCACCCAGCCGTCTGCACCTGCTAAAGACGCGCCTAGCCAACCCATTTCTGTCTCTGGAGGTGCAACAATTCCCTGAATCAACGCGTATGCAAGCTCAGAACTGGATGATGATTGAGGTGGGTATAGAAGAGGAAGGTGCGTCGATAGGTAGTGTGACAGCGTGTGCGCAGAACCTGTATATTTCATCCGGATAGCGGGAGCGAGCACGAAAATAAAGCGTGGTTTCATTAGCAAAACTACGACATGTATGCAGTCGAACTTGGTGTGCGTACCATCCTCTAATAATGGCGGTACGAGGTCTTGCATGACCGGTCCGTCGGGGAGGTATAGTCTAACGGGCACGCTTCGGACGTTGTATGCCCCATCGCGGTCAGGCGCACTTTGTTGATCGGTGGATGCCGGGCGCGCATGCGACGAACCACCAGAAGTGGGTGGTGGCGAACTCGGTCGGGTAGGTGCTGTTGTGGGTACGATCTTGGAAGCGACGCGCCAGTAGTCATCAAAGTTGTCTAGAACGGGTCAATGCCGTTTATCATCGATGTTATCGCCCAAATCAGTCAGCCAAGCTAGCTCCAAGACGACACATTTTAGAGCACAAGGCCCGTGCGAAGGGGAACACTCACGTTCTTTGATGCCCTCCCATATCCCGTCTTGCTCGGCCTTGCGTAGACTGGTCATACGCTTCGTGTTTCCCCATCGAATGAAGTCTACTTCTTTTAATTGGCCCATGAACGCTTGTTTGCAAGAATCGGCCGAAGGGGGTAGGAGAAGTTTTTCGGTTGGCGGTGACGCGAGGTGGAGAATCAGTTTCAATGGCGCAACCTGTATGTTCACGCCTGACCCCGAGGCAGGCGCGCCAGGTCGTATTGAAGCCGATATGATGTGGTTGTCG
Organism: Boletus rex-veris; assembly: GCA_038088795.1. Taxonomy (NCBI): domain Eukaryota; kingdom Fungi; phylum Basidiomycota; class Agaricomycetes; order Boletales; family Boletaceae; genus Boletus; species Boletus rex-veris. Next base: position 10,682 of record JBBPJQ010000792.1, read on the forward strand.
TAGATCAAACCAATCGGCCAATGCCTACAACGTGCGTCGCATCAGAGGTATCGTCCACTATCACAACGACGGAAAGCCAACACATAAATTGCCCTCCCATCGATAGGGATGCGCCGACATGACCATTATAGGTGAAAAGGAAGAGCAACATACCACTTGAGCAGAGTACCTTCCTCGCTCTCGAACCACCAATCCTCCTCCTTCAATATTTTGCCAGCTGCCTCATCAAAGACGATGTCCATCAGGAATCTCCGTAATTCTGGCATGAGCAAGGGCAGGTAGCTGACCCTCGGTGCCTGGATGTAGTAGCACTCGAGCCCGCGATCAGAGTTCGCGGGGAGTTCTTTAGGATCGACGCGAATTTCGAGCGGGACGGTTCCTTCCCATGAAAGACGTCGGAAAAGGGTTATCGAGGCGGACGTCGCGAACGCCGAGCCGGCGTGGTTGCGCGTTGTACCGTACGCGGACATTTCACGAAGATTCAGATTCGAAGAACCCAACAACCAGAGATTCAAAGGATGATGTCCGAGCGCACGTGACTAGCCACTACACTTCACAGCATTATGGACTAGCCTTATATTTACAGAGACAAGATACAAATGATCTTTAGACATTGAAAATCTTGGCAAAGTATGCCTCAATACCCTCTGCGCCGTGCACCATGGCACCCACAACACCATCAGGTCTGACCACGACGACCTTCTTCTTTCCCTTCTCCGCCAAGTACCCCCGGTAAGCGTGTCCACCATGGTCGACGACAAGGTCCACTTGCGCTCCAGTCGTCACATCAGATCCCTGCGGAAGGACGATCGCCGGACGAATAACATCCTTAGGATACCTGCTCAGCACATTGAGGACATCCGTCGACGACGCCGCATCCGGGGCGAACACGAGCACCGTGTGGTAGACTGGGCTGAACACGTCAAACAGCCTCGTCGTCGTTTCTACTCCACCGGTAGCCTGAGCCACGACCAACCCCAACTCGGTCGCATCTGGCGCTCTGTCTCCTGCTACCAGCATCCCCTCCTCCAGTAACCCGTACGCACTCACGGGCTCGGCTTGCGTGAACTCGTCCAGTACGATCGGGCTCGACCGATAATTCACACCAAGCATGTTCATCCTCTTTTCGCGTTCCATGGCGCTCTGGGTTGTTGTCGCTAAGCGGACCTTGTTGAAAAGCCCCGTGGTGATGTTAAGCATTTCGGCAATGACGGGGAGACGCTCTGTTGTGTAGGAATCGAGGAGGGTGATCGGGGAGAGACCTTTGTGGACTAGGGAGAGTTTCCAGGCGAGGTTGAACTGTAGAAACCACGGTGTCAGCATCAGATAGGGAACCACTCGGAAGTACATACAGCATCTTGGATGCTCGTGTTGAGACCCTGACCACCAGTCGGACTATGCACGCTGAGAAGCAAAGTTAGACGAAGTACGTGCAAATACATTAGTCTGCATACTGTGCTGCGTCTACAGAAGGATATATCAGTGAACGAAGAGGAAAGATGTGGTTATCTCACCCCCAACAATAAACACTCGACCACTACCAAACTTGTCGACCATCCTAATGTTGGGCCTGTCTCAAGTCATGCAACATGCGAAAACATGTCTTTGCGAAAATGCCTTACCGGAATACTGACAAAGCCTCTACTTTCCTGATATTGATTTCATGTCCTGTCAGATCCGACATGCATTTCACCATCAAATGCTGATCGGCGAGCAGCTGTTGCGGATCATAATTCTGCATAGCTATAAGGAAATGGAAACCATCTGGAGCTATTTCGTCCGTTGGGCGGAGGTTGAAGCTACCAAAAGATTAGACATAGAGCAGAAGGACATCGGAACAGGAAACTTACAAGTCAGACGATCTGTCGCCAAAGAAGTGCCAGTGCTGGATGCAGTTAGCGAAATAAGCATTCCATAGACCACAAATTGCGTGTACCTTTCTGTCGACTCCTTCAATTTCTAAACAGAGATCTCCGACGACACAGCCAAAATTTTGCACGGTTTCGCCAAGGAACGCCAATCCAAGCTGCTTCCGAGTGATACCTAGAAAACACGTTCCGTTGCACTACATCGAAAGAGGTCGGTTCAGTTACACACTCTTAGCACCATCTGCCCCAACAAGATATGAAGCCTCGAATGTTTCAAAGGTCTCTTCGCCATCCTTTCGCTTGACCAGTTTTGCGAGTATGCGCTCTCCATCGTCTTCAAAAGACAGTAGTTCCGTTCCGAACTCAACGGAGTAGCCATGTTTTTCAATGTGAGAACGTAAAATAGCTTCTAGCGTTGGTTGACCGAGGAACATCGGATTATTCTACGGAAAAAAATACATTAATCATCTTCACAGAAGGGTCGAAGGGCACTTGCATAAGGGACCGAGGGAGTTGGGTCATTGTGGGGGACCACCGTGAAGGTCTTGTAAGGATCAAGCGTGCCAGGCTTATATTCCCGCACAGGAAGTATCGACTTAGCACTCTGATGGATTCCGAATGCCCGGAGAAAGTGAAATACTTCAAAGGTACGGGGCTATTGAGACAACAAAGATCATCAGCCTGCACCAAGATGGGATCATTCCATGGGGCTCACCCAAACACCGCTGCCACGCTGGCCGAGTCGGTATTCGAGTTCCTTGGTGACGATTCGAACGGGGATGTTATTCTGCAAGAGTGTGAGCGCAGCGACGAGCCCCGATGGCCCACCACCAGCCTACAACACCACGCAAAGTCTACTTAGCCGCTTCGATTGCATCACCAGTGAAAAAGACTTACCACGAGTACAGGGGCAACGGAAGGCGTCATGGTACTATAGCAAGACGAGGGAGTTGGAATTTACGCATGGGTGGCCAAGCGACGACACCTAGTTTCATTACACGTGCTATAACAGGCTCCTTCCCACCCGCTCCTTCCCACCCGCTGCTTCGAGTGTGAGGCGATTAGTCTCAAACCCGATGTTTCCATTTTAGAAAGCGGAAGGGCTACGCCCCAAGCTCTAATTAGCCAGGATGAGGGGTACCTCGCCATATTTTAGGCCACCACAACTTCTAAGCACGCTGGGATACTACCATGAGGTACATAAGCCTCGTCAGTGGGCACATTTTTCAACCACGACACACGTTGGGGATGTGCTTACAATTTATAAGTATAACTGCGTCAAACCCCCTCTCACACCTCGCCCCAACATCCGCATAAGGAATCGGTTTGGATCTTTGCGAGCGATCATCGTGGGGGTCTGGCACGGCTCAAGCGTGCGCTGAGGATAGGCAGTGTCACTTTAGCATTTTGATAATTTTCGATTACAGGGAGAATGTGGAATACTTCAGAGCTATGATGGGACTGTTGAGGCAAAAGAAAAGACTATCAGCGTGCACCAAGATGTAAATCACTCCATTGGGCTCACCCATACCGTTACGCCGCAGAAACGCTGGCCACGTTGGTATTCTGGTTCCTTGGTGATGGTTCGAACTTCGAACAGGAATGTTGTTCGCAACAACGTGAGCGCAGCGACGAGCTCGGACGGCCCGGCACCAGCCTAGCACACCATCCAACGGAGACTGCATCGCCACCGTCGCCTCCATTGCTCTCGCACATAACCAAAATTTTATTGCCGTCGTCGTATTTAGGTCACTGTATTTTTGGCACGCGCATCCAGCAAGTTGTGGAAGACTTTTTCCGATATGTGACACTCTCGCATGTATGGCAAGGGAATGAGCCTTCCTTTCAGGACGTCAATCAGGCTGGCTCAGTCTGGGGACTAGATTCATCTCCGCTGAACAGGAAGTTGCGCAAATTTTGTGAAGTGGTTCGCTCGGACGGATATCGATGGGTATGGAGCGACGCCTGTGACATCGACAAGACGATTAGCACGGTGTTGAATCAATCACTCAAGATGATGTACAAATGGTACGAAGCATCTGCAGCCACGTTCAATTCGTTCTACTGGTCGACGTAGCGTCTCCGTCGGCCCCTGGTAGTCTCAAAGGCAGCAAGTGGATGACGCGCGCCTGGACCTCACAAGAGCTTCTCTCCCCGAAGGTGATCCGATTCTACGCACGCGATTGGAAGCCATGCCTCGGCGACACTCGGTCCAACCACAAGGAATCACTGGAGATCATGCAGGAGCTTGCAGATGCCACCCAGATTGCTCGTGAAACCATCGTCGCTTTCAAGCCCGACGATCTCACTGTCCGAGAGAAGCCACGACTGGCTTCGACACGAAGAGCAACAGTGGAAGAAGACGTTGCATACTCATTGATTGGTATCTTCAAGAGTGATATCCGGCCAGACTATGGAGAAGGAGATACCGCGCTGGGCCACTTACTGGAAGAGATTGTGGCTCGCTCGGGGGAAGTGACGGTACTTTCCTGGACTGGCAAGTCATCATCGTACAACAGCTGCCTTCCTGCCACCCTCGCAGTGTATAACCAGCCGACTGGTCCTTCTCCTACCATCAACAATGCTGTGCGCATCACCGCATTACGACATTCGTTATCCCAGTCAGATGCCACACTTATCCACAACCGGGTGACCCGTCTACCCTCTGCCCGCTTCGCTAACCGCCGACTACACCTCCCTTGCATCATCTTCACAGTCAGAAGGCTTGGTGTACAAGATATCGGGAGCGGTTTAGAAAACTGTTACCGTGCTCGGGCATCAGCGTGGAATTCCAGACATCGGACAGGCTCTCATTAGCGGAGCCTCGCAAACTCATTTTCGCACACCCGTGGATCCGCGATCTGTGTGATCCACTCGATGGATTCGCTTGGGGAGGTACAGTGGACGAGGACCTCGGGTCTGACTTGGATGCTGAGACCGAGCCCGGTTCTGCGGCCACTTCGCCATTACATGCTGTACTTGCTGCTACGATGGACGACTATACCCGAGCGTTGCGGCTCGTCGTTCGTTTACAACAACCATTCTATGCGTTGTTGCTCCAGCAACAGCCCAGTGGAGAGTTCAGGCGCATAGCTGCCGAGCACGAGATCATCGTTCCCGGAATCAAACACGCGACCAACTTTTGCTAGGGATGTTCGTACTGAAGTCGTTGAGATATTGTGATGCGATTTGGGGCATTTATCACTTCGCGCACCCGTGTCATCACTTCGTTGTTTTGTTCTCTTTTTGATGTCGCTTTGCTCTCTGCCTAACCATGTAATTCCTACTCTATCACGTCGTTGTCTGGTATACCACTGACCTCAGACGCAAAGAACCGAGTCAATGACATCCTACACTTTACGGAGCTCAATCTTGGACAAAAACTCTGGCAAAGTACAACACCTACGACACCATCAGGTCTGACTACGACCATCTTCATCTCTCCCTTCTCCGCCAAGTACCCCCGGTAAGCATGTCCGCCTGCGTTCCGGTTATCATCTTGGCACCCTGCGGAAGGATGATCACAGGCCGAATGACATCCTTAGGATACCTCCTCAGCACATCGAGAACATCTGTCGACGACGCCACGTCCGGAGTGAACACGAGCACCGCGTGATAGATCGGGCCGAACACATCAAACAGCCTCGTCTCCCCCGTCTCCACTCCACCAGCAGCCTGAGCCACCACCAACCTCAACTCCGTGGAATCAGCCACCAACACCCGCTCCTCCAATACCCCATACGCATTCCCAGGCTCGGCTTGCGTGAACGCGTCCAGTACGATCGGGCTCAACCGGTAATTCACACCGAGCATGTTCATCTATCTTTCATGTTGCATCGCACCCTCGATCGTTGGCGCTGAGCGGAGCTTGTGAAAGCTCCCCGTGGTGAGGTGGAGCATTTCAGCGATGACGGGGAGACGCTCTGTGGTGTAGGCATCGAGGAGGGTGACTGGGGAGAGACCTTTGTGGACTAGGGCAAGCCTCCAGGCGAGGTTGAACTGCCCGAAAGGGACGGTGTCAGCGACGGGAGAGGAAGCCACTCGGGGATACATACTGCATCTTGGACGCTCGAGTTGGATGAGGACATTGAAGACGACTA
>JBBPJQ010000793.1:0-16640 GCA_038088795.1 Boletus rex-veris
GCGTCGGACTATAACTTTACCCAGAACGGCATCGCCTGGCCTGGCGAAGCCAAGAAATACAGTGCGACGTCCGGTTATGTTGGAAAGCTCGATCAGATCGTGCCTCCCCCCAACTGGGCACTCAGATTTCCAAACTACACAGACGAAAACCCTCCCCCAGATCTCACAAAGGATGAACACTTCCAGAATTGGATGAGAACAGCAGGTCTGCCAACGTTTTCGAAACTGTATGGGAGGAACGATACGGCAACCTTGCCTGCGGGACAATACCAGGTTCAGATTTATTACAGTAAGTTGGGTGGGCGGGGATATCCTCAACATGGCTCATAATTCGTGTTAAAGACTATCCGGTACAAGGCTTCAAAGGAACCAAGTCACTCGTCATCTCTACGGTTTCTTGGATGGGTGGCAAGAACCCGTTCTTGGGTTGGGCATATGTAGCGGCGGCGGGCGTATTCGTGCTCCTCGCGCTCGCGGGTACCATTCGTCACCTCTTCAAACCTCGGTATGTTATTCGCTTCCATGCAAATGATTTCTTGGGCTAATCTTGTTGTAGACGTCTGGGAGATATGTCGCTTCTTTCTTGGAATCAATAAAAAGTGACGATATGCCTTATTCTATACATGGATCCGCTTCTCCCTTGTAATACAGCGCTCTAACCTGTGGACTGTTGCACTTATAATTGTAATATTTATTCACGGTGCGAGGTATCAAGGCACAACTAGATCTACCGGAGGGGGACTCGATGGGGTGAATCCAATCCCTTCACATGTAATGGTTGTGCTGTCTGGCCCGTTTTCATCAAGATGAAACCGTGCTCCTGTCATTCGCTGCGCTATGTGGATTGCAGTTCTGTGGCACGTCTCAGTCCATGCTGCCATACAACAAGAATCGACACACCGGGTATGATCTGTAAGAGGACCAGCCTTGACGATCGAGGTACCCTTGGCCAACGCAAGGAAGATGATCATCTGGTCCTGCAAATACTCATCCACGCATCCCCCATGGTTCAAATTCCTCACTAGCTCCTTTGCAGCCTCCTCCCCCACCATCTCCGGTTTCTTCTCCTTGACGCTCACCGCAGACCCTGCAATCAGACACCCCTTGTCCGTCTCGGCCCACAACAGAATTCCTCCTCCAGCGCCGACAACGTCTTGATCGCGTTCCCGCACAGACGTGATCGAGATCTTGCTCGCCGGAATCCCGCTCTCCACAAGCGTGCGGTGTGCACCGGACACCATACGCTGTGCCATCCACAGGGGTAACCCCCCCACGCGGGCACTCCCCCGTATCACATTCACCTGCCCGCGCTCTGTCAGCACAACGGGAGGAAGGGGCCCAGGGATGGCGGGCACCGTGCACAGCACCGACCCTCCGCCTTTGGGGTAGTACCCGCGTCGATGGACGGTGAGCGTCGGGGAGATGCCAAAGTGCTTGGAGAGGAAGGGGAAGAAGATGGCGTGTATATAGTCGATTTGGGGGGCGAACGAGGCGTTTGTGCCGCCGCGGAGTGTCAGGACGGATGCAGGGCCATCACGTTCGCGAGGGGTTTCTTGTGACTCGGACTCGGGTTCGGAGGCCTGATGTGCTGATGGCGAGAATAAGAGGCAAGGAAGGGCGATCTGGAGGAGGAGCGTCGTGGAGCCTGCCGTCCCTGGGTCTGCCGTCAACGTTTTGGGCAGCTGGATGGGACCGGGGCGAAAGTCGATCGCGGTAGAGCCCACTTCGACGCCCTTGGTGTCTGCAGAGCAGATTGATGCTGCCAGGTTTATTCCTACACGTTCACTTGGCGTTCGAGGTCATTCGAGACTCATGGAGTGCGAAGAACGTACCAGCTTCATGCTGTCTTCGCAGTCCTGGAGGTCGACGGTTTTGTCGAACATTGAAGATGGAAATTGGCTTGGAGAGGAGGGCAGACAGTGCGGCAGCGTTCCGTAGGAGCTGGCCCCCGCCTTCACAGAAGCTTCCATCGATTTGGACGATGGTCTGTGCGATACTTGAAGTCATCGCGAACAACGTTGGGATTCAGGAAGCAGAACGGCAGAAAGGCCAATTTGAATAGCCATCCTGATGTAGTCGAGTCCGAGTCATCATGCATCATGGGTCGGTCGGATAGGAATACGTCGGAACTGGTGACTCTGGCTCGTGATGAACGCAACTTGGTCGTATGCAGTATTAGAATGATTGTATCATACATACACATCGTCTACATCAATGATCGTATAGCGATCAGCATTATCGAAGGGTATGTAATTTCCATGATCTAAAGATAGCGCTGAAAAGTCGAAACAAGTGCACAACTATACTACCGATGTAAAACGTGTCCGAGCTGTGTTACAAGGTATGCAACTTTCAGCGCGACGGCCAGCCAGATGATACCAGCGCAGACTCACGTTCTTTCGTTGTTGTCCTAGCCACGCACTTGGTTCTGGCTTTTCCTTTGACGTAGGTTGGGCGTATGAACTCCAGAGGCGAAGCATGCCAGTGTGATGTATAACACCGCTCATATGGTAAAACTCGAATTGGTACCGCTTCTCCAGATCCAGATAACGTGTCTGTACGATGTTCTTGGTCAGTAATCGATAGGGAGTCGTGATTTGCAAAGGACGAACGTTGACACGGGCGAGCTCATCTTGAAGTTCCTCGATCTGGGTCTGCAAACTGCCTTGTGTCTCCTCAGAGATGTTTTGCTATGTTGACGATTAGAAAGGGGGAAGAAATAATGAAATGTATATTTACAGCTGTCGTGGAGGCAAGCTTCGCCTGTTCTTCTTTGAAGAGTTTGTCTTGGGATTTGATGAACTGAAAGGAATGAGTACGAGAGGGATACCTGACGAGATCAAAGTGTTACCGTCTTCGCCTTGGCAAACTTGTCTTGAGTAGTCTTGAGTTGCTCCTTGACATTCAGGTTCTCTTCGTGAAGCGCAAGTAATCTCGCCTTGACATCTTCAGGAACATCCTTCCCTGACAAGGATGCACGCAAGTCCCTGGATGGTACATTCTCGGCGTCATACACAGCGCAAGGAAAGAAGGAACAAACCCAATAGCTCGCTCGCGTTGCAGCATCATTTCTCTTTGTCCAATGCCCTCGCTCTGAAGACTGACCTTCTCAAGCAAGAGAGCATTGACCTGTTCGAGCTGCATCCGGTTTTTCTCGTTCAGTTCCTTGATCTGTTTCTTTAGACGTTCTGTCTCGACCTCGAGGAGGGCCTTGTCTTCGTTGACTGATTCTCGTAATGAGGCAAGTATTTCTACTTGGTCTTTGTTGATGAGGTTCACTAGTGGATCCCGAGTTAGTAAGGGTATATAGGATGTGAATGGGATGCTGACAGTCAGACTTGGCAATCGTAAGTTCTCGCTTCTGGGTGTCGAACTGAACTTCAAGGTCTGCGTGCTCTTTTCGTAGTGCGTCCAGTTGGTCGACTGTTTCATTCAAACGCTGGCGAAGAGCAATCGCTGCCTCGGCGCTGTAAAGGAAGGATCAATCAGTCACTCTCACGCGCGGTACATGCGTTGCGCGTACCCATCACCCAATGCCTTGCCACTGCGAATCTCCTCCAAGTCACGCTGCAAGACGAGTTTTTCCCGGTGCGCTGCGAGATAGTCAGCCTCGTAACGTGATTTCGTGCGGTTCGCGTCCTCCAAAAGATTCTCCAACACCAAGATACGACTGCCGTCCGCTTCGTTCTTCTTAACAGCTGAAAGCTCTCTCTCAAGCTTCTTGATCTGGAGTTTCAGGTCGGTCATAGTTGTCCCTGAGAGCGCGTTGTCAAGTTCGTTGTTGAGCGCAAAGGATTCTTCGCCCATTAATTCCTCTTCAGTTAATGTAGTCATGTCTCGCTGGGGTTCTTCTCGATCGGACCGCTTGGCGGTTGACGGAGCCCGGTGAGAGGTGAGTTCCAGCTCACGCATTCTCTCCTGGTATAGTTCGAGCATCTCTGAATCCTTTGCGCGTTCCTCTGTCGCGATGCGAAGTTTCGTGCGCGTTTGTTCGAGCTCGAATTTGACTGTCTCTATCTCATGTGTCCGCGAAGCTACCTTGGCTTCGAGCTCGGCGATTTGGTTCTTGTAAGAATCCATCAGGGGCTTGAACGCTGCCACCTTGCGATATTCCTCCTCCAGGGACGCATTCTTGTCCACAAGATCTGCGTTTTGGCGTTCAAGCGACTGTTGGTAGATGACACACATGAGAGACGGCTAAGACGAAGCACGAGCAACCTCACCTTGACATGCTGTCGCAGGTCGGCACCTTCTTGTAGTTTCTTCTTGTACTTCTCCATGACGTTCTCAGTCTTCTGCAGCTTGTCCGCCGCATGACGATACCTGAAAGACATCAAACCGGTTATTTCATAACATTGGATGATCACATACTCATCTACTTGATCCTTGAGGCGCGCAGCGAGGTCGGCTGTGACTTGAAGTTCGTCTACTTTGCGCGTCAACTCGCCAACGAGTCCAGTCTGTTTGTCAAGTTCAGCTTCTGTCATGGCGAGATTATCCTCGCTCTTCTGGCTAGCATCTCCCAAGGCGTTAGACGATGCTTCACTGATCAAGGGATGAGACTCACAGCGCCGACCGAAGCCTGTCGATCTCGGCGCGCATCATGACGTCGGCCTTGTCGTTTCGTCTATTCTCAAGGTCTCGTTGCGTATCGCGCAGGCGGGCGAGGGTATCGTCTTTCTCCGAAACGACATCATCATAGTTGGTCTGCAGGACACGATGGTCTTCCAAGAGGACTTGATAGACTTTCTCGATCGTCTCCTTCTCTGCCAGGACGTGACGGCGTTCAGACTGTATCTGGTAGTAATGATCGTCTCTGTTCCAAAAGTCGTACTCGAACGCGATTCCGGGCAACACGATGTGCAGCGGAAAAGACGCACTCTGTCATGACTTGTCCGATACCATGGTCGGTGTGCGAGGCATTGATCTTCACCATGACCTACAACCCACCCAAAAAGCAAGTTCATGAAGACACCGCACTAGATCCCGACACCCCTTGAAAACACACCTGTTCGATGGATTTCATCAACTGATGTTGAGCACTCTCGTTCAGTTTCTGGATCTTTTCGATGATATCCTTGTTCTTTTCGGACTGCACCGCGATCGCGATCGTCATGCGACACAGTACGAGTGTCGCGCCGACATTGTAGTCTTTGGCGATTGCTTGGAGATCGGGTACCTCGAGGCCGCTGGTTGGTTTTTGAAGTACATCGGTGAAGTACTGGGTGAGTAGACGATAGAGTCTCTTCAGGGTGCTAAAGCGTAGGACCCAGTTGTCGGAAATCTGGGCAGTGTTGGTGCGAGTGGATTGTCTAAAGTAGTCTGCGTCTCTGTGCGAGCGAGTCCTGAGTTTGCTCTAGATGTCGCGAAAATGGACTCACACTAGGGAGAGGATTTCGAAGAGAGCAGCTGCGTCGCTGAGGTCTGCGACGGTGGCGACTGGACGTGCGAGATCAAAGGTGGTAAAGAAGGCAAAGAAGGCGTCGAGCTCCTTGGATTCTTGGTCGGACATGGCTCATGGAGGACCGACTACTCCGTTGTTACATCAACATCATATCTCATTATGTAACGCGGGCAGTTCAATCTCTGTACAACCTCGAGAAACACCACGCCGAGCAGAACAAGACCGCCGCGAATAAGTAGAACACCCTCCCTTCCTTCATCGGATCCCCATGCGCAAGCAGGTTTCTCACTTGCAGGAAAATGAGGCCAACGAAAAAGTTGATGATCCCTGTATAGAATGTGAGAGAGCCGCACATAAAGAGCCTCTGGCCAACTTACAGCTCATGGAGAGCCCGACCGACGATATCGCAGAAACGGCCTACGCGAATGGAATTTATTAATCAAGAGGTGGTTCTGCGATCGTGAGCACTCACATGGAGCGGCGCTACCTCTGGAATAATGACGAACGGGACGGGTCCAAGGCCTATAGCAAACGACCTGCCGGAAAAGTCAAGACGAGAAGGGGGATCTCGATGTGCACCCACATGACAAAGGTAGTGATCGCAATGCTCGTGACGGCGACCCAACCCGAATTGAGACCATAGCCTACAGCTAGATGGGAGAGGAGTGCACCGCCAACAGACCAGTGAAACAGCTGCTTTCTGCCGACACGCTGGACTATTGCGTCAGTGGAACACCGATTGCATTCGACAAGTCATGCACCTCGATTAGGAATATGGGGGGAAAAGTCATGAGAACATTGACGATTGAGATTCCTAGCGACACGTAGGCGGCGAGCTCGGGAAGTGATTTTGAGAGGATGTTGTTGCTATAGTAAAGAACTGGCGTCTGATAAGCATGTTAGGGGTAGGTGAATTAGGTGAATATCTTACCAGCATTGATGCCTGCGTTTGAACCATAAGACAGCATGGCTCAAAAGAAGAGGAAGCAGATCCATACCAGATAGCTGTTGGGACACCATTGCAAATACGACGGTGAGGAGAGGTCTCCGGAGCTCGGGAGAAGCGAGAAGTTCAGGAATGGTGACTGCCGCCGCTTGTTCCGTGCGAGGGGCTCCATCGGCCTCGTTGCTTGATGTAAGAAGTGGTTCCTCGTCGAGATCCTCAGCTAAGCGAGGAGGTGAGTATGGACCAAGGGGTGCATGACCCACTTACGGTCTGGGCGAGCATCCTCGAATTGGTGTCCCCACAACGAACGAAGGGCAGCCTTGCGTTCAGCGGTGAGGCCATTCCGGATGAGGTAAGCAGGGGATTCCACGATCGCCGGTGCGAGGAGGTATTGCACTGCTGAGAGGGCGGCAGAAATGAGGAGGACCAGACGCCACTGAGTGGGAGTGGCGAGACCAAAACCTATTCCCTGGGTTACGAGAATTCCGACGACGATGGCCAATTGGGTCAGAACACCTAGGTTGCATCATGGAGCACTGGAGAGGACAAGGGTAGAAGGGGAATTACCTAGACTCCCCTTTATTTGGGGTGGTGCGATCTCAGAAAGGTAAATGGGGCCGACACAAATACCGATTCCAGCGGCAACGCCGACGAGGAATCTAGGAAGTAGAACTGTTGTTTACACCTCGTTGAAATCGGGGGTGAGTTCGAACCTTCCTAGAGCCATCGGGGCAACTGAAGGGGCCAAGCCGGAGATGGCTGCGCCAGCGGTGTTGAGCAAGGCGCTGAAGCGGGTCGCGCTGTTCCGGCCGTAACGGTCCATGAGGAGGTTAGCAGAGAGACATCCGAAGAGGCCGCCGACGGTGAACATGGATGTGACGAGGGAGAAAATCGCGTCGGTCATTGGCATGCACGTTGGGAGGCCATAGAAGAATGAATCCGGGGCCACATTGTGGCAGGTGAGGACCGCCTGGAGCTGGTTGAGTGCGGAAATGTGGTAGCCATACTGGTAGGAAGAAATGAGTGCGAAAATAAGAAGAAGGAGGAGGAAGAACTTGCCTGGAAGGAGAGAACGAGGACCCAAACGACGACGAATGCGCCGTAGCGGGTGAGTGACGGAGACATTTCTTTGTGTGGCGATGCACTGATCTTGGACTCGACCACCAAGTGAGTTTAAAGATCCTCATCATGGATTCATCAACTCCCAATGACCCATGTCACTCATTGTCCTTTTGCTCTTGCAGCTCATCCCCCTCGTTCTCGCCGCCTCCGCCAACGACTGGCGCGGTCGCTCCATCTACCAGTAACACTCTCCCTTTGCACACCGTCATCGTCTCACTCTGCTTCTAGGGTCATCATAGATCGTTATGCCCTCCCGGGTGGAGCAGACCCCACACGCTGTGATCCCGGCAAGCGCACCTGGTGTGGTGGTACTTGGAGCACGTGAGTCTTTATCTTGCCGACCCGCAAGCATATCTCATTTGCACTAGTCTTCGTCAAAACCTCGACTATATCCAGGACGCCGGCTTCACTGCAGGTACGTCAACCACCCTCTTTCTACCTTCCCCAGCCTCGATTTCCCTTCCTTCTAGTCTGGATCAGTCCTGTGTCCCAGAATTATCAAGGGCCTACCACCCCCTACGGTGATGCGTATCACGGATACTGGGTCGCCGACGCGACCAAGCTAAACGACAGATTCGGCACCTCCGATGACTTAAAGTCCCTCTCTCGTGAACTGCACAATCGTGGAATGTCCGTCATCCCGCTCTCCTTTTCTATCGCTCACTCCATCGTCCTCTTCAAGGTACCTCATGGTAGATGTAGTCGTCAACGACGTCATGACTACCTCGACCAACCCAGACCTGTCCACCTACATGTTCAAGAACGAGGTCAGTTCCATACTCATCCATGTCCCATGCCTCCTCATTTGCATGTTGGTATAGTCGCAATTCCACCCGTACTGTGTTATGGACTGGTCCAACGCCACCAGCCAAGAACGTTGCTGGCTAGGCGATACCATTGTTCCTCTCGCTGACGTAAACACAGAAGACCCCACCGTCGTTTCCGCGTTCCAGGACTGGATTCAGTCCCTTGTGCTCGAACACAGTATCGACGGTCTTCGCATCGACGGTCTGCTCTCCTCTTGTCCAAGCTCTTCTCAGAGTCTTACACCCACTTAGCTGCCAAGTAAGCTTTCTTACCAACCTCCCCGAACCCTTCCTTCATGGACAATAGACACGTCAACATGGACTTTTGGCCGGGCTTCTGCGCTGCAGCTGGGGTATTCTGCATCGGCGAAGTTTTCACCACGGATATCGAGTACGGAATCCATCACAACATCTATACTTTCTGACATTCCCCTAGTGACGTTGCTGCGTTCCAAGGACCCGGTGCCTTGGATTCAGTCCTAAACTATCCCATGTATGGCGCCATCGTCAATGCATTCACTATACCTGGCCCGCAAAATATCACTGCTTTGACGGACATGATAGCTCAGTCGAAGCAGAAATACGAGGTGATTGAAACAATGTTGACCCATCATCGATTGGTCTGCCTGATGAGCACTACCCAGGACTGCGGACTACTCGGAAATTTCATCGAGAACCAGGATAACCCGCGTTGGCACAACATTTCTGTTGACCCTCAAAGTCTTTAGTAAGGCACAATAGTCCTCGGACTTCCTTACACGTCTGACGTGGCTAGCAATGCAATGGTTTTCAACTTCATGTCAGACGGGCAAGTCGTTCCAACCGCCACTGCTCTTCCTTCCTGAGCATCCATCACAGCATACCAATTGTGTATTATGGACAGGAACAGGGCTTCAGTGGAAGTGGAGACCCGGTAAGAGTCACCGTACCTTTTCTTACCTGTCACGAATTCAATTCGCTCCAAGTGGAATCGTGAACCGCTGTGGACCTCTGGATATGCCAATACAACTGCATACCAGTTGATGTCGACGATGAACCAGGTAACGCCAGTTGTCCGCCAACTTTACCTTAGTTGACTTCCTTTCAGTTTCGCAACTTTTTAGTAAACAGTACCAACTGGGTGAATTCCTCCATGCAAGTCCTCGCGGCCACGAACGATAGCATCGCCATTTTGAAAGGCAACGTGATCTCAGTTTTGACGAACATTGGATCTCCGGTACGTCAGTAGGGACGATGCTTTCAAGAGTCGAGGTTTGAGACATTGTTACGTCAGCCCAAGGACACTGGTATCCCGGTGTACACGCCCTTTCCAACGGAGACACCTCTCATCAAGTGAGCACTACTTGGCGCGACTCTTGTATGCTGATGCACGATTGTTGTGTAGTATTCTCACCTGCACCCAATGGCCAGTGGGTAGCAACGGCACGATCAATGTAGAGTACGCTAAGGGTGGTGTCCCAGTCGTCCTCATCCCGATGAACGACCTCCAGGGTTCAGGTTTATGTGGATATAACAATACTCTCATGTCGGGTGCGGATTATGCTTCAGGGGTACAGGAACCACATCGTCCCTCGTTTGGTGTCCAACGACTGTTACTGTCACTCGTTTTGGCTAACTTGCTGTTCATGTATTTCTGGTGATGTCATCAATTACCTCGTACTCTACATAACATGCATAGAAACCAGTACACGCGTAGCAGCATTGAGGGCTTCGATGTCATGTTCACTCGAACCATTTCATCCTGCTGTGTAGAATTCTTAACCCCACCGGGTGATGCCTCCAAGGAATTGTTCCATCGAATTGCGAACACCAGCACATTGGGGGTTGGCGGCGATTATCTCGTATGCTTCAGGGACGAGTTCTTCGAGGTGCTACACACTTTTTTCATACCTTTGACAACATGGCAACACGGCGTTACTCACCTTGATGCGACGCTCTGGCACTGGATGCGTGCGTAAAAACTCAAGCGTGAATCCCACACCACCATTCTCGCTGGCTCGAGCCAAGCGAGTATGCATCCTGCAAACCAGACGTGAAGAGGCCGTCAAGCAGCAGAGTTGGAGAAAATTCACTCCACTGCAGACCGAGGGTCATAACACGCTTTCGCAGCGATGCGCATGCCGAGCGTATCCGCTAGTCGTTACGAGTTAGCCCGACACCTGTTCAAAAACACCACTCTTGCCTTCCAATTCTTGCGTTCTCGAGTTGGGTAGTTTGAACAAGAGGTAGTTGAGCATTCTAGCCACGCCAAAGTCGATGCCGACTGCTTGCAGCAGGATTGCCAACAAGATGAGTATTTTGGAGGACGAGTAGCGTTCGGATGCGTGACGCGCCACTGAAACCTCGTCAGTAGTGCTCATAGGAGGATAGGAGGCGAGTTACCGGCGTGCCCTATTTCTAGACCATGATTTGAGACAGGATCCGGGAGGCGGAGAGACAGAGGTACACACCATGACCAACAACAGCTGCTAATCCTTGTTCATCCTTGCATACAGGGAGAATCCCAGTGAAAACGACGATGGTACCTGAAGAAAGGGGTATTCAATGAGCGTCATATTTGCCCTGTACAATACATACCGAAACTAGCTAAAGCGTTGACGATCTTGGGGTCGTTGACAACGAGCAAATTCCATTCTTTTCCACCTGGAGATGTGTGAGGGTCGTGAGGGCGTGCGGCGGCAAAAGGATCGTCGCGCCAAAAGCCGTCATCAGCTGCAGGTGATACTGAAGGATCACTGGGCCCAAGGGTGCCGAGGTCAGAAGCTTCCAGCAGGCCAGAGACGACCCGGTGGACATGGCGTGTTATGGGGTGGTTAGTGGGCAGAATCCTGCCCTCGAATTCCGACAGCAATGACGCATAGGAGGCCTTCTCTAGCTTGGCTTCAAAGTTTGGGCTTATGTCCATAAACCTCCATCGGCCTGTTTCTGGCACTTGCTCAAGACTATGAGGGATGGGGGTTTCGTAAACAACACGAGCGTGAACGGGACTTGTGTCGACATACTGCGCGATATAATACACCACACCAGCAGCGGTGACGAATACGACCACCTTTATAACCCTGTCCCGATCCGGGCGACGAGTGTGATAAGTGTGCGTATCAGAGAATCGCGTATATTGGACCCGCAGAGGAGACGATGTGGAGAACTGCCGCTGAGGCCGCGACAAAGGAGAGCGAAACGGCACCGATGCACGCAACGGACGCACAGGGATGCAAGAGGGGACAGAAAATACGGTGCGACTGAGCTGAAGACGCGACTGCCCTAGTGCAAGAATTGTTCTACGAGGAAGAATAATGAACATGGTGGTTACATAGCAAGTAGCAGTAGTACTCTAGCTCGGATCGGAAGCCATTGCCAAACAAAGACGATGACCCTCTTCAAGGATGCGCGACACGTCCGTCACAGTAAACCTGATCGCGTTCACTGACCAGTACCAGGGATTCGAATGATTTAGAGCCCAAGCAACATGCCACGCTTAGCAGATTCGACGGGACTAAACGGTCCACTCTGAATTCCCAGGTCCACCGTGACCTGCCTCATGGCCGTTTCTAACCGAACGGTCCGGTGTAAGCCAAAAATCAACTTACGTTTCACACCACCCAGACAACCACCCCACACGGTTGAACTTGTACTACTAACTACATACATCGTTCACAGGAAAAATATGTCGTGCAACAACGATCTCATAGCCATTCCGCCTCGCAAGCAGCATCGTTTGCTGGACCCTTCTTGCTCTTCCCAACGCGCCGGTCCATCGACACGGACGCGGCATCCCAGGATGCGTAGTTCAACCTCGCTGCCACTAAACAGTTATCCCTCGCAAGTTGATCTCGACAGTCTTCTGAACCCCTTGGATGATATCGCTCTCGACAGTGATTTGGATCAACGGACCGCATCATCTGCAACACTCCTCTCTCATCGTGAGTCTCCATCATGATCAACCAACTGGCTGTTGACTGATGCCAATTACGCGTTCTCAGGGTCTGACCTTTCTCCCCGACTGTCAGAGTCGCGTCAACCTGGCTTTTTGTACCCGCTACATGAGCCTGGCCAAATGACTGCTCAGCGCATACAGAGGCTTCGCGCTCGTACTGCTGCTGTAATCATGACATTTCCTGTTACGTCTGAGGAGGCCATCGATGCAGAACAACACGAACCTCGCGAAGTTGTTGCAGCCTCACCGGTAGCTCAGGCACCAAAGTTGAGACGCGTTTCAGGCGTTCGAGACCTTCGTCGTGCTTTCCGTGATGGTGACCACGAACCGGTACACTTCGCTTCCACCTCCTCGTTGGGGGTTTCGAAGGTCTGTAAAGAATCTCCCGGTCGTCTCAACGTGTATTCAACGCGTTCTCTAGGCTTCATACGAACTCGGGATTCTTATCGACCAAACCCCACCATTATCCGCATTATCTCCTCGTTCTTCACTCCGTACCTTGGTGGAATTGGGTAACGGCCTGCCTCATAACTCAGGTGACCTCAAAACGCTATGCGGCTCAACATTCAGTTCTATATCCATCACTTCTCGATTTACCACGACAAAGGTCCATTCTACTCTTCCCTCATCGCGGCCGTCGCACTTGCCCACCGATACGTCACAGTCATTGTTTCCAAAGAAATACCTTGTCCATAATCCATTGACACCGCGACCTCAGCGCCACACCTCACTACGCCTCGATACCCTCCCATCTCGGTCCCCCGGAGAAACGGTCTGGTCATGTGCCAAGATCTCCCAGTCTACACTCAAGCGTACCGCTCGACGCGGACATCCTCCAAGACGGGTTTTCAGTAACCCGATAGCTACTCTATCACCCTGAAGGCGTCTTTCTCCTTTCAGGCTTATGATCGTGTACGAATATGACCACCCCGCCGTTGACGCTCTTTTCATGTGAACATGGTGATACCCGTCTTTCGTTTTCATCGGACTCGGAGATGTCACATCTTGTATCGTTAGATCTACATAACTTGGCAGCAGGGCTGCACGACATATTATTATCTTAATTGGTCGGATCCAGTTGCTGTCGTTTGAAATGCTACAACGTATTTTCGAGCACGAATTTTCATATATATTCGCTCTGACAACAGAGCACCCACACGTGTGGAAGCGAGCCGATCGGAAGTGACCATAATCTCCAGTTGCGTCCGACCAGCACGTGAGACACGTGGTGGGACACGTGCTGTCTGAGCCCCCTGAAACTCATATCGATCATCAAGTTCACCGTGACAGCCATGGCACAAGTACGCAGTGAGATGTCATACAGCTCATGCTATTTCACTATTTTTGTAGACAAACACGTGGAAAGACAAGGAACGAGGGGAGGAAGCGAGGTATGTCCAGTTACGCTCGTGTTTCCAGAAGGCTGACCTAGACGCAGGACTGTACATGGTATAACCTGTTGAGAATCTTGGTATTTCTCATTCTGATCTTCTATTCCTGATACCGAATTATAATTTGCAATGGGCAGTGGATACCCACCAAAATACGGCGCAAGTGTTGCAATTCACATGGGCATGTTCCGGTGCTAATGAAGCCTGATCAGATAGATGGGCGAAATGACAAGTTACAGTACAGTAGTGACTACTGTAACTAGCAACAAAACTCCACTATACACAAGCTCGTCGTGCAGGTGAGCGAGAGAAATCTTGTGCACTTGAAGCCACGCTGAACACTACGCCAGACGGCCTCGTATCACGTCTGTCAAAGCGCAACGTCCATTTCATTGACCAGGTCATTGCTCAAAACCTCAGTTGATCCAGGATCACATCCAAGCTGTCGTCATGATGTTGAACTTAAATCCGGTGGTCGTCGAGCTAGACTTGACCAAAGTCCCCATTCAAGTAGACGTTGGTTCTGTTCACCCGGTGGTAACGTTGAAGACGTGCGGATGCGATGTCGTCGTGGCCCAGAAATGGGATCATATGATCAAACTTGCGCAAAAGTCGACGACGAAGAAAATCCTTGTGCGCGCGTTCTTGCCGGCAGGGACGTCTGAAAAGGTGAAACTCCAGTGCCTGCCTCTCAAGCGGATTCTCGGGGACTACACTCAGGCGGCGGACGAGGAATCAATGTCTGACTTGGACGAAACAGTCGATCTGCTGTACTCACGTGCTGGACAGTCATTTGGAGTTGTAGACGCTGCATTCCCAAACCAGGCGTTAAGGGCAATGATGGTTGTAGAAGGAAGAAGGCATTAATCTTGATGGAACCGATCGATTATTTTGACGCTGCAGATTAGTTGGTATGTTATATGTCATCTTGAACTTCGAGCGTGTGTCCGCCAGCGAGCACACATGAGGCTGGGTCAACAATCCTTTTCAACATTGTTCAAAGGCTGTAGGACTCAGAACGATCAGTTCCTTCACTCAGGAAACAGGCATTTGATGATAGCACTCACCTGTAGTCGCACTCAAGTACAACTCCAGTGGCTGTTCTCACGACTTTGTTCGTTGAGAACGTAATTCTTCCTCCTTATGCCGTCTCTCCCATTCTGCAGCTATTGATTGAGGTGTAGTGCCCTTCAGCAACATCGACAGGAGGAGGACATCATCCATGGCTTTCAGCAAATTTGCCGATGCATCTGACGAGAATGTTTTTCTCCCTTTCTGTTTGCCTCTCGAAGGTCCCCAATCAGAATCCTTTGGATGATCTGGCTCAACTTTGGATTCGTCGTCTTCAGGGTCGGAGCGTTTTGACTTTTAGCCAGGAGTGTACCGAAGGTAGCTTTCAACCGTGTCTCAAGCATGTCGCGCAGACAATCACACTTCCAGTGCTTGACGATGGCAGCCCCGTACGTGAAGTCAAGCAGGATGCCGGGCGGGGGGCGTACATCATCACGCCAATCAACGCGAACGTCCCGCATTCGCATAAAATCGAGTTCCATAGTTGGTTCCACCATGCACTGTAACGTCGTCCGGTTATCTGGAATAGAACCTTGCTCAACCCGCGGAACATCGGCGGGTACCATCGCAAAGTGAGGCGTCTGAAAACCGTGGCGCAGTTGGAGGCTAAGTGTGGAGGAGACATGTGTATCCGATTCTGGGCGTACCTTGAGGATTACAATGTTAGCCAAACCAAACTTGACATGTAGGCCTTTGCCCAAAAGCATTCCATTCTCGATACAGTCGATATCAACATCCTCTTCGAGAGAGAATGGCAGTCGTTCGTATAAACTGGAGCGGTCACGAACAACAAAAGAAACCGGGTATAATATGCGCCGCATCGCATTCATCACGTTCAGCCCCCGTGATAACACATTCGTCATCGCTTCACGGAAGTTGTAACATCGTGGAGTAGCTGCACTGCTTGACGTGCATTTATCATCAAATGCGTTGTAGTCAACGAGATGGTACACGTTATCTCGACGCATTATCAGAAGAGATTGATAGAGCGAAGCACAAGCTTACTGTCGGGGGTATAGTAATATCTGTCAGCAAGGTTGTCGAACGAGACAATCTCATAGTCGACCGTCTGGCCTCCTTCAGTGGTAGAGAGGTGTCCCTTGGCACCACAAACAGTAAATGTGGCAAAGCGAAGCCACTTGAGCGGGCGAAGGGTAAGTCTTTCGATATCTCTACAGAGAGAGCGTGAATCCATTCGATGGTGGATTCAATGGGCAGGTAGGTAGCCATGATTGGGACTGTCATGCGAAGAGGGGTGGATTGGAGCTCGGCAAAACAGCCGAAGCGGTCGCGTCACAGTTATGGGAAATTCGGGTGAACTCGGGAAGCACCAACCTGCTGCAATTCGTGCTCAGGAAGAGGGTGCAAAGAGTACAACTCCAAGTGCCGAGCGTGATTTTGAGGGTGGCTTCGGTGGACAGGAAGATCTTGAAGATCGCCACCAGCGTGAACACTAGGATGTATCATGTGTACATACACTGTCTCATCCCGTAGTAGCCTAACTATCAGTGGTCGCCCGGCAACATAAAACTACCTATCGTTTGCGTCCTGAGTACTGAGTACTGAGTAATGAACAAACTGAAGAAATCTACGTTAACCCTATTAGTGAGTAGGTGAATACATAGTAACCAATCAGTCCAAGAGTCTGTGAGGTATTGTGGGCAAAAAAACCCCGAAAACATTAAACCGAGAAAACAAACCCCTTCCGACGACCAAACAACCGATAAATTTTACCAATGTAAATGTCCAGAAGCGAAAGCTTTAGAGAGGTCAAGGCACGTTAGGGGCAAGGGTGATCTGAGACCTAGCGACAGCGCGGCCAGAGTTTGCGCTCTGGCACAAAGGTGAAGGAGGCGCTGCACTTGGACCAATCCAAGGGTTAAGGTAGCTGCAGGTCGCAATAGCAACCATCTCTCCAGCGGTGTCCGAGGGATTCTGCCATCCGTCCCCTGCGTTCGCAGATGTG
>JBBPJQ010000794.1:0-16637 GCA_038088795.1 Boletus rex-veris
TATGGCGCCACTATCTAGAAGGTGTAAGACACGAATTTGAAATCTGGAATGATCATGCGAATTTGCAATTCTACATGACACGTCAGGACCTCAACAGGAGGCAAGCACGTTGGGTGCAATACTTATCGCGCTTCAATTTCAAATGGTTACATAAGCCAGGAGCCACTATGGGAAAAGCAGATGCTCTCTCTTGACGAGAAGATCACACAGTCAGTCTAGAAGACGACAATAAAGGAGTATTAGTTATTTCCCTGGAGAAGATTAGAGCACACCACGTTCTGCTCTCTGATGAAGGGGACACCATTAAAAACCGCATTTCTGATGCAATCACGCGTTTCACTGAAGAAGATCTCATTGCCTTATGTAAAGATTGGAAAGTTTGTGCCAAGGATGACGGATTCCTTTACGACACACTCCACAGGCTGTACATGCCTGATGACGATGATCTATGCATGGAAGTCGTGCGCTTACACCACAACACCCCTATGGCCGGACATGCCAGCTCAGACAAGACACTAGACTTACTGCAGCGCAGCTATTGGTGGCCAGGATTGGCTACATTTGTTAAAAGTTATATTGCTAGATGTGATCGTTGCCAATGGTTTAAAGGGACTAATCAGGCACCAGCTGGGTTGTTACAGCCACTTCCCATACCTGATCACCCTTGGGAACACATCTCAGCGGATTTCACCATGGATCTCCCCCTATCCCAAGGCTGTGATTCTATTCTGGTAGTAGTTGACAGGTTCTCCAAGGAAGTCGAACTGATCCCCTGCACAAAGAAGACCACAGCACTCAATATGGCTAAATTATATCTAGATCACGTATGGAAGCATCACGGCCTTCCATCCACTATCATTTCCGACAGAGGACTGCAGTTCGCCAGCACAGTCATGGCTGACATATGCCGCTCTCTCGGTATTAAACCTAAATTATCCACATCATTTCACCCACAGACGGACGAGCAGACGGAATGCATGAATCGCGAAGTACAGCAGTTTCTCCGCCTCTTCACATCAGAAAAGCAGGATCAATGGGCCGCATGGTTACCCATCGCCCAGTTCTCCATGAATTCCAAGAAAGCCACTGTGACAGGAAAGTCCCCTTTCGCAGTTACACGGTCGTATGAACCCCGCATGGGCATTGAATCACGCAACTCTAAGGCACCAGCTGCCACCAAGTTTACTGACCGCATGGCTGACACATTGAAACAAGTCAAAAGTAATTTATCTGCGGCCCAGGACCGCATGAAACGTAATGCGGATCGCCACAGATCTGACTCCCCAGAATACACCATCAGAGATCAAGTATGGCTATCCACCTCTAACTTGCGTTTGACACGTGCATCACGTAAATTAACCGAGCGATGGCTCGGCCCCTATACGATAACGGACCTTATGGGTCCCAACACTGTAAAACTCAGGCTGCCCTCTACCATGAGGATCCACCCTGTTATTAATGTGTCACGGATCAAGCCGTACAAGGATAGATTACCTGGTCAATCCACCTTTTGGCCTGGACCGGTTCTGGTAACCGAAGATCGGGATGATGAATATGAAGTGGACTACATTGTTGACTCATGCTACAAACGCCGTCACCTCGAGTTTCTTGTCCACTGGAAGGGCTATGACGATACAGATAGGACGTGGGAGCCTGCAGCTAATCTCACGCATGCTAAAGATGTCATCCGGGACTTTCACAAAAGTCACCCTTCTGCACCACGTGCCTTATCTATGATGCCTGAGGCGTTTTCTTCCTTATTCAGGAGTTGTGAGAACTTCACCACAATGAATCCACGCCGTCTCCCCTTTGATCGCCTGGAAGTCGATCTCTAGGATGGGGAACCACACGTATATAAGACGCGCATTCATCCTGTTTTCACCCATCAACTCACACTCCCCATACACCATAACAATGTTGATATCGCTTCTCCTCATCAATTGGGCCATTGAGCTCTATTTCTACTATTATCTCTATACCCTCGTCCCCTCCTATAACGCTATTCTCTCGATTCTCTTTTCTAACTATGATTTTACCTCTTTTCATCTTCTTTATCTTTTGTTTCAATCTCTCTTCACACCTGTCCGCTTGAGATATGTCACCCCCCTACCAGGTCTCCTCCCTCGCCGCTTAACCCCTTTTGATGAAGGGTACTGGACGAGACGTCTACATGTTCCCCACACGGAGTCTTTATGGTCACACGACCCGCTCACTTCCACCATTCCATCCTCTTCCTCCTCATCATCATTGGATCAGGATCTGCCCCCATCCAATGGCACTGTTAACTCTTGGGATGACCCTACCTACTGGGACCCCAATGCAAATGCCGCTTATGACGAAGCATGGGGACAAGAAGACAATCAATGGGAGTCTTACACCGCCGAAACAGAAACTGGCCTCCCTGTACCCCTGAATCCAGATTCATACCAGATTGAGTTCCAGCAGCTAGACCCCAGTCCCATGTTAACGTATAACAGGACTTTGCGCTGCTGCTTCGAGCTGGAATTCGCCCTCTTCTTTCCACGTGCTCAGCCGCACTCTACCCCTCTGCTGTTCCTAATTGGGGAACCCGGAATCCATGCCTGGGGCAATGATGAATCCATGCCGGGCAGTCTGGTTACTCCTACCTCCCAGTTATCCGATGATGAGGAATTCCAACCCATTCAGGAATTCTGATCAACCAGGATGTTTGATCTTAGGATGGGGAAAGTGTTACGACCGCTACTCAAGCGTATACGGACTTATCAATTTTCTTTCATTCTCAACCCCTATCTATTCCCTTCACACATTCACATGCATCTCTTTCATCTCCACTCTATCGCTTCTATTCACACATGCGTATCTAATCTCCCACATCCATACTTCTCATTCACATTAGATCCGCACCGCAGCCTCATGCTGCCACATACATGTACATCATGCATGCCGGGCTATGTACACAGGTATATCACGTGACCCAGTGTCCAGCATATTTACTATATATAGCAGTAGCACAGCATGGTCTGTGTGCACATGTACTTACTGTATAAACCCCAATTCAGCGCCAGAGAACACTAGTCTTGTTCTCTTGGAGTTTCCCCTACAGGCAACTCTACTTCCTTTCCACTTGTCTTTTTCTCTGTGCAAGTGAACTAGCACTGAAGCTTCACTTAACCGTGAGTCTTTAGGGTTGTTTCAGGTAAGGGAAAAGAAAGAGAACATCACCATGACCACCTCCCACCGCCTGATATGTGGCTCCTGGACTCAGGGGCATCATCCCACTATACCAACGATCTAAATGATCTTGTTGAGTACACAGCATTCTTACTGCCTAGTACATACTCTCAAACAGCAAATGGCCATGCAGAGATCCTCGGTAAAGGAACTGCAATTGTTCGCTTCCAATGTAGACTTGTGCGGTCATCACCAGTCATTTATATGCCCACCTGTACAGTAAAACTCATTTTTATGGGTACCTTACTTACCGACACCTGCATGACACTTCAGACCACCCCCGGTCATATCAATATCTATGATAAGTGTACCAAACAAATAGTACTAAGTTTCCACTCTCATGGGGACACTATGTACTGGATCCATGCCCCTGCCATCCATCCACATGCCAACTTACTGTCCATGACGTCCATTGACTACAAACTTCTCCACCACCAATTAGGCCACCCCTCGCATGATGTGCTCCGTGCTGCCAAGAAGCACATTAAGGACTTCCCAGATGTTGAAATTCCATCCACCACACCTATATGCTCCAGTTGTGAGCTTGGTAAACAATCCAACCATACTTTTCCTCATAGCGAGAAGCGTGCAAGCGCTCCCTTTGAGTTAATTCACTCTGATTTAAAATCATTTGAAATAGAATCGTACCATAAGTACAAGTATGCCATCGTCTTGTATGATGACTATACATCCATGGCTTGGCTGGTCCTGATTAAAACCAAGGATCAGACGCTTAAGGCAATCAAGCAGTTCCACACCTATGTGCGAACTCAGTTCAACACTGTGATAAAACACTGGCGCTCTGATGCAGGGGGAGAGTATACCTCCAAAGCATTCACTGAGTATATGTGCGATAATGGCATAAACATCCAACAATCTGCCCCTTATGCTCACCAGCAGAACGGATGTGTGGAACGCCTCATCCATACCATAATGGACAAGGCACAACCCATGTGACTGCAGGCTTGCCTGCCCGATTCCTACCGGGAGTTCGCGGTACTCCATGCACTTTATGTGTACAATCACACCCCTTCCACTTGGCTCAACTGGAAAACACCATCGGAGATGCTTACAGGTGAGAGACCTACCTTCTCACATCTCTGGGTTTTCAGCTGTTGAGCTTACATCCACATTCCGGTAGAGACTCACAAAGGCAAATTGCAGCCCAAATCGCAATTGATGATCTACCTAGGTGTATCCACCGGTAGTGATTCAAACTACCTATTCATGCGCCCTAATAATGCGCTGCATATGTCGGCTCATGCCATATTTGATGAGCACCTCTTCCCAAGGTGTTCTAAGGCTCAGCCACACCGGCTGGTTAACCACCCGCTGCATTCTCACTCTCATGATGATGGGTCCTCGGACTCTGACTCTACACCCTCGGACTTGGAGTCAGATGCAGAATTTGCTCCTCCTACTGTCCATCCTCGTCGCCCAGCAACTCCACCTCCACCTCCAGCTGCCCCTAGGGCACCTACACCACCTCCGGCACCCCTGGCACCTCCAGTTACCCCTCCTCATCGACCACTGCCGCCTCCACCTGCTCGCCTAGAACACCCACAGCATGAGCACCGCACCCCTTTTTGTCCTGGAAATATTTATGGGGAATGCTGCGAACTGCTCAAGCAACTCCACGACATTGAGCGCACCTCAGATTGGCGCAGACTCGTCGGAGAAGCACCAGCTGGCCCATCGGATTCACCTGTTGTTCCTGGCGGAATGCCTCCATCCCCGACCCCATCAGAAGATGATGTAGAGTGCATCACCAGGGAAGGGGGAGATGCATTGGTTTCATACCTCTGCAGCCGTGCCTTTCTGCTGGAAATGGA
Organism: Boletus rex-veris; assembly: GCA_038088795.1. Lineage (NCBI taxonomy): Eukaryota > Fungi > Basidiomycota > Agaricomycetes > Boletales > Boletaceae > Boletus > Boletus rex-veris. The sequence goes on from JBBPJQ010000794.1 coordinate 5,046, forward strand.
AACGTCCAATGTGAATTATCGTGAATGGACATACCGCAACATACAGAAACTGCCACAAGATGAGCAGACACTTTGGTGTAAAGCCTGCCACGGTGAGTTGCAGATACTCAAAGATCACAAGGTCTACGAAATCGTGGATCGACCCGCAAATAGAAGGATTATAAAGAATCGATGGATCTTTGATGTAAAAACTGATGGAAGAAAGAAAGCCTGCCTCATAGCTAAGGGCTTCTCCCAAGTAGAAGGGATTGATTTCAATAAGATATTCTCTCCTGTCATATGCTTTGAGACAGTGCAGTGCATGCTCGCCCTCTCAGCAATAGAGAACTGGTACATTACTGGTCTCGATGTCCAATCCACCTACCTATACGGCAAACTGGATGAAGAACTATACATGGACTTCCCAGAAGGCTTTATGCCTCCCCATCTCAAGGAAAAGGTCTTGAGATTACTATGCACCATATACGGCCTCAAACAAGCAGGATTAGCTTGGTGGCGTGAACTTGACCAATCCATGAAAGAACTTGGCTTCACATGTCTTAAAACAGATGCTGGCCTGTTCATCTATCGCAAAGGCAAAGAGCTCATCCTAGCGATAATCTACGTAGACGACACCATCTTCTGCAGCCCCAACAAAACCTTTGTAGATAAGGTTAAAGCTGCCTTCATGAAGAAGTGGGACTGTCGTGACTTAGGAGAAACATGCGAATTTCTAAGAATAAACATACATCGAGACGGTCAAACCATTAAGATCAACCAGTGAGAATACCTTGACAAAGTTATTGAGTAATGCAGTATGACTAACACAAAAATCGCCAACACCCCTCTCCCTTAGGGTTACTACCCAGAGAAGAATGAATCCCCTGTCAACCTGGAACTTCGGACACGATTCCAGACAGTGATCGGATCATTACTGTACCTCATGATCAGTACAAGGCCTGACATATCATATGCAGTTACCCAACTCGCCCGCATGTCCATCAACCCATCAGAAGAGCATCTAAACAAAGCTCTATACATCTGCTGGTATCTACTAGGTACTCAAGACTACTCTCTTGTATATCAAGGCAAATCTGGTAAAGGCATCATTGCCTGCACCGATTCTGATTGGGGGCAAGACAAAGTCACGTCCCACTCGCAAACAGGTTTTTACCTGAAATTCGCAGATGGTGTGTTCTTGTGGAACTCACACCTACAAAAAACCACCACTCTGTCTTCTATGGAAGCTGAGTACATGGCTTTGAGCGACTGTACGCGCCAAGCCATCTAGATTCATCAAATGATGGAAGAACTCGGCTATCACCTTGACCCCATCCCCGTTTGTGGTGACAATCAAGGTTCACTCTTTATTGCACAGAACCCTGTTACTGAAAAATGATCCAAACACATCCAGATCCATTACCACTTTGAACGTGATGCTGTAATGCTTTGGAAGCAGGTTGAGCTGCTCTTTATCTCAGGAACTGACAACCCTGTGGATATGTTCACAAAGAACCTTGGACATGTCAAGTTCAAGGAGTTCCGCTCCCAGCTTGGCTTGGAATTCAACTCGCCGGCTTAGACTATGCGGACATTTATTTACTTTATATTTCTCTCTTTGTATCTATGCACCTACCATATACTAGACAACAGGGAGTGTTGAAAGGACATGTACTTACAGTCACATGACCTATATTAAGTAATCACTTTGTACTCGTATATAAGACTCTGCTGAGTCTGAATATGAATCTATCTCTCTTGATACTCAACTGCTATCATCTCTGAAAAACCCCCGCTCCAAAGGTAAGTCCCCTAGAGAGGATTCCTTGTACCCCATGTGGCAATGCCGGGTACTCGCTATTGCAACAACTGGCAGGTTGCAGTGAACTGATCTTCAATCCGTTGATTATTTGATGGCACCTGGGTCCAACCAACAAGCAATTGCGCATCTTCATGTAGTCTGATACTCCCGTTCACCATAAATTGAGCATGATGGCACATATGTGTCCCTTGTAACAGCATTAACCATACTGAACTATTTCCTTCTCAGATTTGGTATCCAGACTGACGGCTACTACCTCCGCAGCTTGGAGATTTTCTAGCTATCCTCGTTGTGTTCATTGGATCCAGAAACTTGTGTTTCACCATGCTCGAGTACCGACTGGGTCTTCACAACCTCATCGACTCAGCCATTGAGATAGGAATATGGGTAATATTTTGGTATGTCATTCTCTCCATTATCCAGTGAGCTTTGGCTAACGCATACTTTCATGATGTAGCTTCTTCTTTGGAGGTCTGAGCATTCACCTCAGCATACACATGTTCTCATACAATATCACGTGGGGGGCAACAAAGAAGGAAGTGGAGTGATCCAACTTTTTTTATCGAGGTGCCCAGGATCCTCAAACGATTCTGGTTTGCATTCGCCATGTTGTTTGCATTCTTTGTGGTGATGATTCTCTTCAGTTCTCGAAAACATCGTCACAGCAGATTGGCTGATCCCTCCTTTCTGGATGCGATCATTGCTGGCTGTCACGTGCTCTTCCCTGTAAGTTTGTGCATCTGCTCTCGTTGTGTGCACTGGACAGTGGTGACTGACTGGTGGCATCGACAATAGACCGTGCTCAATCCCTGGTTGATGATATTCTCATACCAAGCTCATTTTGTCTTTGGATGTCTATACAACTTCATATTATCGTTTAGACAAGTGCTACTAGTAATACCCATTTAATGGAATTGCAATACATAGATATAACTGATGCAAAGTTTTTGTTGTACCCTATCATTATACAACTATTTTTGTTGAAGTGGGTCTCACCAGAGGGTGCCTCAGTGACAAACTAGGGGGGTGGGATTTCTGCTGCATGACTATAACCTGTCAAAATCTCAGGCATTCTTCCAGGTCATTGATAGGTTGAGCCAACAATAATACCTCAGTTCTTCACTTCCCCTCCCCCCCAACTTCATTCACTTGTACATCGTCTTTGGTCATTCTTTCAGCACTCTCGTGATGGCTGCCATAGACTATGATGCCTATGATTCCCTCCTTCACCATGTATATCAGCAGGTGACGTGGTTTAGGCCTGCGGGAGGAATGAGTTGCAACAGGTGTCTGCATTTGCACTGAAACTGGCCAATTCAGAGTCTTGCCGTATGACAATGCTTTGGTACCATTTGGGCCGGCGGTCAGGCTACTGAATCCTGTCATCACTGTCAAGATTCATAGTGCTGTGGTGCATACTCCCTTTGCAACAATGTATGTCTTGTTTTTAGCCACTCTTGCTAAAAAAATCGAGAGCACCAAATGAGAATTCCACATATGCTGACTTGGACGCTAAATGACATTGAGATACAGGTACTCGATGCATTGAAGGACTTCCCCTGTGCTGAGAAAGAGCAATGTGTGGCTTTCGTTGTAAGATCATCTCACCGCACTTTCACCCTGATGTTCTCAACTCACATTGTGATGTGATCCCTGTGACAACAGCAAGACGAGAATTATGGAATGGAAGCCTGGGTCGGTACTGCTGATTTGGTGGAAGATGGCATAAAATGAGCAGGTGTGTACCATTTGATGTGCTATGCTCTCTACTGTCAATGCACTAGACAGAAGCCAGCAGCGCCACTCCCCCCTGGCCCAAAGCCCCTCTCCATTCTGGGAAAACATCACTCATCTCACCATTGCAAAGGAGCCCTGGCTACTTGCAGAACGATGGGCTATTGGCTAAGAAAAAGGACTTGATAAGCAACAAGACTTTCATTTGAGATGAACAGCAAATTCAATGTATCATGTCAGTAGGTCCGTTCCATGTCCTTGGCAGCCCTAGTGTTTGCGAACACCTGGTGTGTTTAAACAGGATGTATGCATGCTAGTGAGCGTGCAGGTTGGACAGAAACATTCTCCCTCTATCCAAACACCCATATGTTCATCTTGATCAATTCCTTGTGTCAGTGCCAGATGAGGAAATAGAGCGATGCTGCAATCCACGAGGGGCATCTGCAAGTGTCACTTTTATTTATTTTTGTTGTTGTTGAATGGATCATAACTTGGAATCCATCCAGTATCTGGGTGAAACTCCGATTGCGAGTGTCCGCATCTCTTTCCCAGTAACCTGTGTCCAGTTGTAAGCAGGGGCCAATCAATTACCCGATCTGGGTAGCCATCACTGAATTGCAAATATTGCTCAATGCCTTGGGGGGAATCAGTTGGGGATCCTGGTAGGTATAAAGGCTGGACTTCCTTTACTGACTCCCCCCCCAATGTCTCTCAGACCGTGTCACTGCGATGAAGATGTATGGCAGGAGCGACTGGCACTTGCCAGCGAGGAGGAGTGTGCATGGTACCTTGGCCCACCGCTTGAGGGTGTTCATAATGCAAAGAAACTATGTCAGCCAACTGAACACATGTCCACACCCATATCTGTGACTTGTGGGAGCAGTTTGCAATGTCTGACGAAGGGCTGCACATATGTGCAGGAATGCAGACTCCTAATGCTGGTGAGTCAATGCCATGGACCTGCATGCTATATTGATTGTTTTCATCTGGCACACAGCTACCATCAATGCCTTTGCGCGATTCCTGTGCCTGACACTTGCAAAGGTGACTGGAGGAGCATGCCTGCATCTCCACGATTTCCAGCTATGTTTGGATGCTGTTCTCCATCTTTGCACAGGAGGTCCAGTTGTCAATACCCGCAGACACGTGAGCACAAGTGCACGGTTACCTCTTGTCTGCCAAGTTTGCACAGTGCTCCAAGCATCAATGAAGCATTGTGAGAAGCACTTTGTGAACCAAGACGATGTGTGTCTGTTAATTGACTTGTTTAACGCTGATGTTGGATACTTTTGGACCAACCACATGCACATCCAAATGAGCAGCTTGGTCACACTGCTGTCCTTGACTGCAGAGTGGGTCAGTGCTGTCATCGAATCAAGCTCTTACAGAGGGTCCAATGCAGCACTGACATGGAAGGACATCCAAGTTGCCGTTTTCCCCAGACAAGACATGTCATACCAGCCCGATATATCCATCTCCATCAAGTTCCACCTGCTCAAGGGCAGGCGGGAGCTCGATTCCTTTTCCAAGTCGGTCAGTCTATTCCCTTTGGACAATGCTGATTGCACTTACTGCCCTGTGCTCTTTTTGCTCGTTCTGGGGCTTTGGGACAATGTCTGGGAGGGCATTGGCAGGCCTGAAGACGTTCTCTCTCCTGCTGTTGCCCCAACGGCATTGCACACACTCTGAGTCAAGGCCACCAAGTGGAACATGGTGGTGTTTTGGGACAAGGATCATGTGCCCAGCATGGGCTGGGGTATATCCTTGACAGAGGCACTGAGCTACAACTGTGTTCACTGGCACTTGATTTTTTTCAGCCATGCAAGTGGGTTTCGAGGTGGGTTTGGTATCTGGGGCCGGCAAGTCGACAAGACCGCAAGCTGGGGGGTGTGACCCAAGTATCTAACAGCCATTCAGCAATCTCCTTAGAGACAGGGGGTGTACCTGTGCCAGAGGGCAAAGCAGGCTAGGATTTAGAGTTTGAGTACCATAATCCTGGTTAGAATTAGAGTGTTTAGGGGTATTCCAGGGATATAAGTGCCTTCCCCGAGCTTGGATTTTAGGTTTGAGTGGGCTGGAATGTTTTTTGTGTAACTAGACAAATACTAATTAGTCTATTGACGATAACAACCAGTTAAGGTGTGCGTTTATGCAGAACAGTTAAGTTAACACGTTACTGGGTCCCTAGATTAGCGGGAAGCACGTAATTTCATGCATAGTGCTGTTATCGTTTCATTCACTCAACCACGAATGGAAAATCTTCTTTTAATGTCAGAAGAAACCTGAATCAGGGCAAAGATCTATGGCGATCTAAGCAGCGGGGGATGGAGTGGGTGAGATGGACCTCCTCCCGGAAGACCCAAGGAAGATCATACTAGTCTCTCCCTCATCAGGGAAGAATAAGGTACTAGATTAAGGCCAAGGCCAGATGGGGTAAACCACTTTTTCCTATATCTCGGTCCCAATAAGGTACAAACAAGATTTCCTGATCTATCAAGCTGTAAGGGGCTCGGTGTTACAACTTGTTCTTTTCTCTCACTTGTACTCTTATGTTCGATCCTTGTCTTGGAACTTTGTTTTCTCTTTGTTGCTGACTCATCCACATAAGACCTTATTGCCTTATCACCTTATCACCTTATCACCTTATCACCTTATCTTCTTATCTCTTATCTCACTTGCTTCATCAGCGACAACCTTCCTCCATGTTCTATTACCTTCTATGCTTGCCCTGAATACTTGTACTCGAGTATATAAAACCTCGATACCGATACCTTGTACTCTTAGCTTAGATCTCCTTGAATCTACCTAGTCCTTGTTCTAAGACTCCTTCGAGCATCTGCCTTGTCGCCTTTGAACCTTGAACCTAGAACCTTTGAACCAGTCACTCCCACTGTTGAGTGGAGTGTCTTCCTTGGACTTCATGCTACCATTAAGTGCACGCTTTACCTCATACCCCTTTGAACCATCTTTCAAGACTACGCTTGTCCCTTTCCGGGCCAAGCGTAACAAAAGATCTAAGCTACTCTTTGCAGCTACCATCACCGTAGTTCTGCACCACCATTGCTCAATGACCCAGACCCCCCTCTTCTCTGTGGGGATTACCTCGAAACTTTGAAACCTCCAACTTTGAAACCTCCAAATCCTCTGAACCCTCATCCGACGATGAGAACTCCTCCCCTGACCCAGATGTTGTCCTACCTTCCCAACAGGAAGACGACGACACCCTAGACCTCTCCCACCAACTCTCCACTTCCCTCTCTATCCCTTGAATTCCCACTCCCTCTTCTCCTACTCCCATCACCCTAAGTGGACGAATCTTTGAACCCCCTCCTGCTCCACCTGCCCCACCACTGCATACTCCCATGTCGAACAAACCCATAGAACTCCACCTTGGAAACTCTGAACCCTTTGACGGATCCCCGGATACAGCTGACCAATGGCTGAACACTGTCCGCTTTTACCTCCATGTAAACATGTCTATCTATGACACCGATGAGAAAAAGATCACCTACATCCTTTCTCACATGACCAAAGGCTCCGCCCTAGTCTGGGCAAACACCTTCAGACAACAGGCCGTCTCTGCAACGGCCATCACCTTTGGAACCCTCACTGCCTTCGTAGACTCCTTCAACAAATCCTTTATTCTGAAGGATACTGTCGCCAATGCCATTTCTTGGCTGACCACCACCTGAATGCTCCCTCACCCTAAGAAACGAGGAGAATACCTCCCCTCCCTTGCCACTTATACAGCCAGCTTTAGAAGCAACACCGCCCTCGCAAAGATCACCAATGAAAACATCCTAATCGGATTCTACTCTGCCGGACTCCCTGACCCATTGATGAAACACATCTACTCCATGGACACCCCTCCCACTAAGATCGTTGAGTGGTATGAAAAAGCCACACACTTCCAAACCCAGTTTGAATGGGCTAAAGAAGTCTCCCATCTTCGCACTGGAGGATCCCAAGCCTCCTACCACTCCTACCCACCCCCGCCCCCATCCCTGCCAAAGACCCCAACGCTATGGACATCAACACCATCTACATCACCAAACTCACCCCCGAAGAGTGAAAGCAATGCATTGAGAAGGGACTTTGCTTCCACTGCCGAAAGAGCGGACACCTCAGCAACAAGTGTCCACACTTCTCTAAGGGACAGAAGGGAAAGTAAGTCCAGAAGGTCTCTGCCGATGAAGATCTCCCTGAGTTGAAAGAAACCGAGGATGATGACGATGAAGAAGAGACTACTATATGAAAGGTACACTTCTCTTGGGATTTATGAAATGGAGAACTCGTTCGACGCAAGTCTCTCCTTCTCTTACATGCACTCCTGTACTTGTATCATCCTCTTCGAAAGCAATGAAACTCCCCATTCAGCTTATCGATCCAGAGCATACTATCAAAGTCGTCGATGCCTGCGCCCTAGTGGATAGCGGCGCAGATATGTCTTGCATTGACTGGGACTTTGTCCGAAAAAACAAACTCCCCACCGAGAAACTCCCTGAACCAATCATCGTTAGAAACATTGACCAATCCACGAACAAAAATGGAACCATCCGCTTCACCTCCACTCTGTTCATCGACATTGAAGGAATCGCTCACAAGATCCTCTTCTACGTTATGCACTGCGGAAACAAAAATGTTATCTTAGGAATCCCCTGGCTTCGAAAAGCCAACCCCACCATCGATTGGACCCACCAAACCATCTCCATCCCCGACTCCACCGACGAATCTGCCGAACTTTACCAAACCTGCACCATGAACCAATGAACTCACTGAATCTCTGAACTTCCCCCTCGACCTCCTTGACACCTTAATGTCCATGCCGTCCATGACGCCCGTCTCTATGAATACCTCGGATACGAAACTGAATCCCAGTTTTGTCAACGAGCTAAGGAAGCCTATTCTATCAACTGCATCATTCGCTGCAGCTCTCGCTTTGCCCCCCTCGGATCCCCCATCATTGCCAAACTCACCAATGCCACCGAGCTTGCCATGGCCGCAGAAAAGGCCAAACCCACCATCACCCTTCCCCCAGAATATGAACAATTCTCTTCGGTATTCTTGAAAGAAACCGCAGACCACCTCCCTCCTTCCCGCTCCTATGATCACGAGATCAACCTTGATGATTCCTTTTCACCGAAAGTAGGGAAGATCTATCCCTTATCCCCTGATGAACAGAAAGCAACTGAAGCTTTCATCGATGAAAACCTCCACGCTGGAAAAATCCAGCCTTCGAACTCCCCCCAAGCTGCTCCCTTCTTCTTTGTTAACAAGAAGGATGGGAAACTCCGTCCCTGTCAGGATTACCGATACCTCAACGAACACACTGTTTGCAACACATACCCTCTCCCCTTGATCTCTGACCTCATCGACAAACTCAAAGATGCCAAGGTCTTTACCAAGTTCGATGTACGATGGGGATACAACAACGTCCGAATCAAGGACGGTCATCAATGGAAGGCAGCTTTCACCACTCACAAAGGCCTCTTTGAACCCCTTGTCATGTTCTTCGGCCTTATGAACTCCCCAGCCACTTTCCAATGATTCATGAATGACTCCTTCCGTGAGATGATCTCTGAAGGATGGCTTGTTATCTACATGGATGACCTCCTCATCTTCTCTCCTGATGAAGCTACGCACACTGAACGCACCAAACGAGTTCTTCAATGCATGGAAGAACTCGACCTCCACTTGAAACTCGAGAAATGCTCCTTTGCTGTAAAAGAAGTCGACTACCTGGGAATGATTGTCAAACCTGGACAACTCACTATGGACCCTGTCAAGCTTGATGGAATCGCCAAATGGCCGACCCCAACTAAAGTCAAGGAAGTTCGCTCATTCCTTGGCTTCGCCAACTTCTACTGATGATTCATCCCTGACTATTCCACTGTCACTCGTCCTCTCATTGACCTCACCAAGAAGAACTCCAGTTGGAATTGGACCGCTGCTTGCCAAAAGTCCTTTGACTCCCTTAAAGAGTTATTTCTCTTGAAACCAGTTCTTCACCTCCCCGATCCCTCTGCACCCTTCGCCATCACTACCGATGCCTCGAAATACACCTCTGGTGCTATTCTTTTACAGACCGATGTCAACGGTGATTGGCACCCTTGCTCCTACTTGTCCACTTTGTTCTCCCCTGCAGAATGAAACTATGACATCTATGACCGAGAACTCCTAGCCATTATCCGTGCCCTCAAGGCATGGCGCCACTACCTCCATGGCTCACCCTTCCCTGTCCAAGTCTTCACGGATCACAAAAACCTTATGTATTTCCGCCAGGCCCAGAACCTTAACCGCCGCCAAGCACAGTGGCTTCTAGACCTAGCAGACTTTGACCTCAAAATGATCCACATCCCTGGCCGCCTTCTCACTGGTCCTGATGCCCTCTCCCACTGCCCCAATCTCCATCCAGACACACCCAACAATGCTGGAACCATACTCCTCCTGGACTCCCTCTTCGTCCATGTCATCGATGCTGCTTTGCATCGGAAGGTCTCATCCTCCTCCAAGGATGATCCCCTCGTTCTGAATGCATTGCATGCCCTTGACGGATCCGTACCCCCGGCCTTCCATTCCCGCTTATCAGACTGGGCTTTTGATGAGGGCATCCTCACCTACCAAGGCTGTGTTTATGTTCCTCCCAACGAATCCCTCTGCCGCTCCATTGTGACCTGCTGTCACGACCATGCCTCCGCGGGCCATCCTGGCAACTAGTTGCTGCTGAGCTCTGGTGGCCCAGCCTTGCACAACTTGTCTGAAAATACGTTAAAGGCTGTTCCTCTTGCCAACAGGCAAAAGCAAATACTCATCCCACGGTACCTTTGACTTCTCCAATCCACTCCTCCACTTCTCACCCCTTCCAGCAGATCTCTTGCGATCTGATCACCAACCTACCCCCATCCGCTGGCTTTGATTCCCTATTGGTCATAGTTGACCACAGGCTTACGAAGGGGGTAATTCTCTGTCCCACTAAGAAAACCATCACTGCTCAGGGAATCGCTACCCTTTTCTTCCACAAAGTCTACAAATGCTTTGGATTGTATGACAAGATCATCTCCGATCATGGTCCCCAATTCGCTTCAGCCTTCGCAAAAGAACTTGGGAAACTTCTCAACTACGACCTTGCCCTCTCTACCGCCTATCACCCCCAAGCAGATGGTGAAACGGAATGTGTTAATCAAGAAGTCGAAACCTATCTACGCATCTATTGCGGAAATAACCCTGCTTCTTGGACCGAACACATGACTCATGCTGAATTTGCCCACAATCACCGCACCCACTCCATCACCAACCAATCTCCATTCTATCTCATGATGGGATATGAACCTCGTGCCCTTCCTTCCGTCCTCATTACCTCCGACATTACTACTGTGGAATCCCGCCTCAAAGACCTCACCACCGCAAGAAACGAAGCCCTCGCTGCTCACGAACTCACTTGCCAAGTTATGGCTGCTCGAGGAAATAGAGGCTTCATCCCCTTTGCCAAAGGAGACAAAATTTGGCTAGAAGCCAGGAACCTGAAACACTGCTCTCCCACTCCAAAATTTGATCCGAAACAAGAAGGACCCTTTACCATCACAAAAGTCCTATCTCCCCTCACCTACCAACTCCGCTTACCGAAAACTTGGAAAATTCACCCTGTGTTCCACACTTCTTTCTTATCATCCTATCATGAAAATAGCGTACACAGCCTGAACTTCCCTTCTCCACCACCTAACCTTATCCAAGGAGAAGAAGAATATGAGATTGAGAAGATCTTATGCCACCGTGGACCTCCATCTCGCCGCATGTTCTTAATCCGATGGAGAGGATACTCCGCTGAAGAAGACTCCTGGACCCCAGAATGGAACTTGAATAATGCCAAGTCCACTCTACTCGCTTATAAAAGACTCCATCCCTCTGTCTTTCCCCCCACATCCTCTCCATAAACATGTCTTTCGAACAACTCTCGATCTCCACCAAATCCTCTGTCTCTGTTTCTTCTACTCCTGACTCCCCTTCTTCCACCATCGCTGAACCCGGATGGAATACCTCCGCCACCATCACCTATTACC
>JBBPJQ010000795.1:0-16633 GCA_038088795.1 Boletus rex-veris
ACACTAGTCTTGTTCTCTTGGAGTTTCCCCTACAGGCAACTCTACTTTCCCATCTCTTGTCTTTTTCTCTGTGCAAGCGACCTAGCACTGAAGCTTCACTTAACTGTGAGTCTTTAGGGTTGTTTCACTAGAACAAGACTATACTTTAATCGCTACCTCACTTGCGGACGACTGTCGAGCAGATCGCCGAAGTACCCAAGACGTTTCCTACCGCACATCATACTCTCACGTTTAAAGCAAATCCTCCAGTACGTTCAAGAGGATACAACACGTTATACGGGGCTCAAGATATCTTTTCAGTGTCTGCGTCCCCCACTTACGTCGCATCGGTAGAAGGATCGTCGCTCGTACCCAACGAGCACATATCAGAGGTCCGGGAGTGGTTCGGGTCGGCCAACGGGTCGTTAAATTTAGTTTACCCTCCAACACCAGTAGTAGAAGCAGGAGAGCCAGGACCGGCGCACACACAGCAGCCCGGAAGCCCCGCCCCATCATCTCTCGTCCTTTTGGACTACAAGAGTCAACCGGAAGTGCCAGTTGCTCTCCATGCCCCCTCGGTCAACAGCGGAAGCTACAACCCGAATGAGTACGACCCCCCAGCACCCCAGCAGATCCTGCCAGCATTAGTGCCGTTATTCGTGCCGGAGAGAGTAGTCGAGTGGCTCATCGAAGGGCTAGTGGATAGAGTCAGAAGGGAACGGATTAGGGAAAGAGCACCCACCCCGTACGAAAGACCTTGCCAACCAAGGCAGAGAAAGGTGTGGCCAGCAGCCACAAGGATAAGAGAAGCAAGGGAAAGAGACCTCTGGGAGTTTGAGGATGAAATACAGTTCGCCCCGTGCCTCAGACCAAGGAACAGGTGCTACAAGGCGAAGAAACGCCCCACCTTAGCACCACATACAGTGGAACCTAGAATACGCCGCTTACGAGTACCAAACCCCCCTCTTCCTATCTGAAGTAATACAATACAATGTCTTTCGATCGCACAGTGTTCGAAAACAATCTCCTCAATGGAGGACTTGACGCACAAGTTACAAATGATCTTCTTGCTATGTTCAATTACTTCTCCAATGAACGACACGGTCACATTACGCATATTAACACATGTCTAAATGAAATCAACACGCTCAGAACCCAGCTTGTGGCTATCCCCACAGCAGGTACCGGAGGCAGTACAACGCCCAAAATGAGCAAAGTGTTCCAGGACCCTGGAAATTACAACGGGTCAAAAGGAAAGTTTGAAGAATGGTGGATTAAGATGAAGGCATGGATTGCCGAGAATCCCACCGTATTCCCACAAGGTTCACACAAGGCAGTGGTAGCTGTGCTATCACACCTTGAGGGACAAAAGGCAGGCGGCTTTGCCCGCACAAGGATAGATCGCCTATTAAACGGCGGTACCTACACGTGGACGGAGTAGTGTTGCCGCCGCTCGGCTAGTCGGCAGCCGGCTATGGCTACGAGTGGCTATTACTCAGCTGGCTGGCGATGTCACGACAGCCGCTGTCATATGGCTCGGCTCGGCTCAGCTAGCCGGAGCGGCCGCCTTGGAGCTGGATGACGGCTAAAGCCAGCTAAAGCCAGCTAGAGCCAGCTAGAGCTGGCGATTAGTCGCTACATATATCACAAAGTGCATGGTACAGAGTACATGTCATATCAGATATACATCAATAGCCCGCCTTGCGAGCACGACGCTGCCTACTACTACGACGAGGAGTAAAAAGACTGTCCTTCCGGTCAACACTTCATTTTCTACCCCTGGGAATGCTTGTATGAGAAAGGAACAAGTAGAAAAGAAACACCCACCTTTGTCTTTTGGTATTGACCTTGTCATGGTCCCAGTATGAACGATGGTTGGGTGGTTCCATTGGGATCGGCGGCATCACCAGGGCAGCTGGGCATACAACAGGCTCGCGACCGTTCTCAAGAGGAGGTGGAGACAAGTGCTTATGGTGGGAGAGATTGAGTGTGTGACTGGAATAGTGAGCAAAGGTATTCATAGTCGGGTTTTGCTGTGTAGGCAAGCGAATGCGAATACTTGAGGAAAGTAGCAAATGTTTGAGGAAGTCCTTCACACAGTTCTTCAACTGTGATGCCCTGTTTCAGCTTCTGTATTGTGTTATTGGAGAGGTTGGGGTTTGTGTTGCTGAACCAGGGAAGTGATCCTTGGAGTAAATATAATAGGGTATATGCGAGAGACTCGAGATTGTCACAGTGACTTGACTGAATCCCTAGGTGATGGTTGATGGACGCGAATAAAGGGGTGCCAAGAAATGAACACCCCTGTTGATATGGAATGTGTGCTCGAGTGGCAGAGTCATGGTATTGAGCAGCAATACCAAAGTCGATCAGAAAGATCGTGTTGTCTGAACTGCTGTGGTCAATCAAAAGATTTTGTGGCTTGACGTCACGGTGGATATAGTTGTGAGAATGGATATATTCGAGTCTACTGACCTATCAAACAAACAATCAGTATTTTCATGTTGGTCAAGACTTGAGACTCACCACTTGATGTCCAACAGCAAGGACAGTATCGACGGCAAGATGACCACCACACGAAGCGAGGATATCACATAATGGTGTTGCTACACTACTCAAAACAAGTGCTTGATATACTGATTCTCTGCCGAACCATACAATTTGAGGGAACCTGGCACGACCATTGAGTTTCTTCAAGACCTGGAACTCATGTTCCAACAGAGAGGGACCACGAGTACAATGCTTGAGTTTCACTGCGACATCCTTGCCACTAACAAGATCTTGAGCATGATATACAACTGCTGACAGTGAATGCTATAAGGATCATCTGATCCAATCGAAATCACAATTGGTACACACCATGTGAGTCAGCACCAAGCTTCTCCTTCATGCTAAATCTTCCATCTATGTGCACAATATCAATTACAGGACATGATGGGAGGGAGGAGGTCATTGAGGGCATAATGGGGGGTTGAGGGTTTGCAGCCACTTGCCTGGGAAAATTTGGGTCTGATCAACAATGCTTGGCTGTGAGCCAAGTGTGGCGACCAACCGCACCCAGACAGGACACTTGGTAACCTTCTCATTGTCAAAGCTCTCAAATGCTCATGTTGGGATCAAGCCAGATGCGTCAAGGGACTCAAAAGAAGAGCCATCTGCGCTGAAGAAACAGCAGTCTCATTGGGATGCGCCTCTGACAGAGGATACCATTGCCCCCATTGCCAAAACTCCATGTTGGGATCAAGTTGCTGCCATTCCCAATGCACCGATGACCCAGATTATCATGAATGCACCCGGTATCACGCACGAGGACAAGCACAACCACTACCTCACTGATGAAGAACTGGACTCTGCTGGCCACAGGGTACGTCATTGTTACTCCTCTCCCAGGCTATGCGCTGATAACAATGCTTATTACTGAAGTTGGGAGTTTCCAAACACAAAAGTCGTCTGATGCTGCCGCTATCGCTGCAGCTGCAGATCTCACCCCTGAGTTGCCCACTAAGATTCCAGGAGCTGGCAACCTTGCCTTTTTCAAACCAGAGGATGCTCAGTATTTCATGAGGAGGACGAAACTCTGCTTTCCATAGATGAAATGAAGGAATGGAAGATCATGCGACTATCCCTGGAGATCATGAACGGCACTCCACCTGTCAGAAAGGCTGCCCTCCGTCAGATCACGGACAAGGCTCATGAGTTCAGTGCCAGTCCACTCTTTGACAAAATCCTCCCATTGCTCATGGAACGTACTCAGAACAGCATTTGTTGGTCAAGGTCATCAACCGTGTCTTGTACAAGCTTGACAACCTTGTCTGCCCTTACGTGCACAAGATCCTGGTCATCATTGAGCCTCTACTTATTGATGAGGATTACTACACTTGTATTGAAGGGCGTGAAATCATATCTAACCTCTTGAAAGCAGCCGGTCTTGCCCACATGATCTCCACTATGTGTCCTGATGTTCACAATACCACTGCCCGCGCATTCTCCGTCGTTGCCTCTACCCTTGGCATCCCTTCACTACTCCCCTTCCTCAAGGCTGTCTGCCGCAGCAAGAAGTCATGGCAGGGACGTCACACTGGCATTCAAATCATTCAACAGATCGCTATCATGATGGGCTGTGCTGTGCTTCCTCACTTATGACACCTTGTGGCCTGTGTTGCCCACGGTCTGATGGATGAGCAGCAGAAAGTGCGGACCATGACCACTCTCGGTCTCGTTGCTCTGGCTGAGGCAGCTATACCTTATGGTATCGAATCATTTGACAAGGATTACTATGCTCATATTGAAGGACATCAAGCTCTCGAAAGCGGCCGGTTTTGCCCACATGATCTCCACTATGCGTCCTGACGTTCGCAATACCACTGCCCACGGCATTCTCCGTCGTTGCCTCTGCCCTTGGCATCCCTTCACTACTCCCCTTCCTCAAGGCTGTTTGCCACAGCAAGAAGTCGTGGCAGACATGTCACACCAGCATTCAAATCATTCAACAGATCGCTATCATGATGGGCTGTGCCATGCCCCCCCTCCATTTACGAAACTCTGTGGCCTATATTGCCCATGGTCTGATAGACAAGCAGCAGAAAGTGCGGACCATGACCGCCTTCAGTCTCACTATGCCTTATGGTATTGAATCATTTGACGAGGTGCTCAAGCCTCTGGGGTTCACGTGATGCCACATCAGTTCTGTCGGTACTTGACGTGGGTCAGGCAACAGCACACACACCTGCCCTTGTGGTGCATGCAGTAAGTCGCGTCCTTTTCTTTACATCAACATAGGTAAGCTAATCGCACCCTTTTCCTGTGGGTAGAGATGGACACCATCTGGGTGATGCTCCAGAAAGGGTCTGCGATCAAACATGCCATTCTCATGCCCTTTGCATTTCCATATACATGTGGTTAGTATGCTGTATTAGTTGTGTTGTGATCAAGTTCTCATTCTTCACAGAATGCAGCGTGGGGCAACAGTGAACTCTGTTTTCAGATACTGGACAAGCTGTCACATCACAACTCATATAAGACCTCTTGCCAGACCAGGAACATTCCAGCAACTCACCCACTTCCCACATCTTCAAACGTCTATACAAGTTTCAATGGCTGGTCAGGGTGTTCAGCGATCTGGCCGTCGTCGTGCAGCGACCTCTGAGTCTGTTATTGTAGATTCATCTCCACCTTCTCCCGCTTCGTCTAATAACTATCTCCCTTCTGCACAGCCTGTTGTCCCCGCCATGGGATCTTCTACCATGACAAGAACCAGACATTCCCGAACCTCTCGTCTCCCTGCTCGATATCGCGCTACTGAAGACAGCGAGTTTATCAACATTGACGACATCAGCGAGGAAAGCTATAATGAGGATGAAGCAACCCCTGGCGATTCTCAACCCCAGCCCAGTGGCCCAAGTCTCCAACCCCCTCAGGTTATGCTGGCTGCACAGACTGTCCCAAATCCTGCCCACACCGGCATTGGCGCAGCTCCCTTGGCCTCCATGACAATGCCTAACCCAGGCACCAATGCTACCCGCCCTGCCAACACCCTGGAGACCGGTAGAAGATCCAAGGCGCCGCCAACATCTGCAGACGTACATCATTTCTTCAAAAAGTCAAAGCCAGAAGACACCGTTTGTAAGTACTGTCAGTAAGCTACTATGCTCAATCTTTGTCATATAGACTTTCTTAACTTAATTGTAGGGACCAGGCGGGTCCTAACAGCGAGCTTGATCACAGCTACACATTTAGCTGTAATATGTCCAACTACTCACTTCGCAGCCACATTGTGAACTGGCACCTAGAAGAATACCTCAAGCTTGCGGAGAAGAACAGTTGGTCCGTGCAGATCGACGGTGTCTGGGTCACATTCAGTGTGGGCTATACATTCAAGACGCTTTGCGAAGCAATCCGGCAAGGTAATAAGCTTACTTCCCTCCCTCCCGCTCCTCGTCCCAACCATGGAGATACTCTTCCACGAGACTTTTTGCCAGTGGGGCAAGGATCAAAGAAGAGCACACCAAACCTCCCTGAGTTCTCCATCGCTGCACTGCATCAATACCTGGTGAAATTTATTGTTGCGGACAATCAGGTACATTAATAGCTCCATTGTTATATAGTTTTTTTATGACTTCATTGCAGTCCATCAACATTATCAAGTGTCCAGAATTCTGCAATCTCATTCTTCTCCTCCGTCAGGATCTTCGTGATACTGACATTCCACACCGCACAAAGACCTGGGAGTTGATTCTCGAAGCATGGCGAGAATACTTCAAGGCCATAAAGCAGGATCTTGCTGTAAGTACTTTGGTTTGTTTAATCACACTGAACTAACATAATACAATAGAACGCTGCAGGGAGGGTCTCATTCACAACTGATATCTGGTCGGATGAAGTGCTTTGACCTTATCTGGTGATTATGGCTCATTGGATCGCTTCGGAAGGTGGCTCACTCAAGATGAAAGCATCCCTCATTGCATTCCATTACTTCCCTGCTTCACACACTGGTGAAGCCCTTGCCTCGACCATCTTAGAGCTCCTCAATTGGGCTGAGGTGACTTCGAAGGTAAGTTGTGACCCAGTAGTATGCATTCTCTACTAATATTTACTAGATCGGACACTTCACCATGGACAACGCCGCCAACAACATTGTTGCCATGCGGGAACTTGCAAAACTTCTTGAGGAGCACGAAATTGAAATTCAGTTTGATCCCATTGACCGTCGTATTCCCTGTTTCCCCCACATGATAAACATTTGCGTGACTCATATGGTCAAAGCTTATACAACAGCTGACTTCACCGCTGTTGCAGAGACATGGGTTGGTGCTCTCAACAACACTGTAGATAAGGCAAGATATCTTGAAGCCCTTGCTAACAATCCTGTGAAACTTGGTCGTGATATTGTTCATATCATCCGTGCTTCGGGTCAGCATTGCAGGGGATTTCATGATACGATCGTCAATGGAAATACCAACCAATGGTATACTGGCAATGCTACTCTAGTACCTGTTGTCAAGCTCCTTCACAATGTCAAAAGTCGCTGGGACTCCATCTACTTCATGATCAATCGACTTCGCGCCGTCCGCTTGGTAAGTTTATTGGCCTGACATCGAACTAACTGTGCTCTAATGTTCTATACAGGCCATTGACAGTTTTCTTGCCATACCCTGTGGCCCAACTGATGAGCTTGCCAAATGCAAGCTGACTCTGATGGACTGGGAGGTATTACAAGACCTTGAAGTTATCCTGCAGGTGACTTTTTTTCATATGCATAGATGGGCTTGCCACTAACTACCACCTCGGACGTTATAGATACCGCATGCCACCCAGCAATCAATGTCAAGTGAGAGCACCCCTGTTCTCGGTGGGGCAATCCCTGCATTCAAAACCTTCATAATGCAATGGGAAGCATTAGCTACCAATGCACCCCATTGCGCCCCCTTCATCAAGACTGGACTCGAATGGGCACGGAAATACTATCAGCGCATGGGTCAGACACATGCGTATGTGATTGCAATGTGTAAGTCCAGATTATTGCGATCTATGCCACTTCCTGACATCAAACCACAGTTGTTGACCCAACCATCCGACTCAGCTGGATCAATCAACACTGGACCAAGCCTGTGGCTACGAGTGCACAAGAAAAACTATTGGCATTAGTAGGTTTATCCACAATCCATTGTTCAAAGTATACTAATACACCAATGACTGAAGATGACAGAATATCGGAACAGTTCTGCCACGCACACCGTGTCCCAAGCCACAGAAAACCCTACCAACACTAGCCAAGTTCAGCCACACTCTACGTTGGCAGCTCACTTTTATGGTCTTGCTACCATCCAAGTCCAACCATCCCAACTAGCACTGCAAGATGTCAATCAAGAATTCATGGCCTATGTTTCGTCCATGCCGGTCCCGAAGGTACTCAGCCATTGGCGTTTTGGGAGGTCGGTCTGTTAATACCTCATACATTTCTCTCGTGCACCATGCACGCTGCTAACCTCTCACTTTTTATTAGCTCGCAAAAGTCTCGTTCCCAACCATTTATAGAATTGCACTCGACCACCTTCCAATCCAAGCCTCTGCGGTCCCATGTGAACATGTGTTTTCTTCAGGGAGCAAGACCAATACAAAGAAACGAAATCACATCTCACCGCTGCTAATGGAAGCACTTCAAATGCTGAAATTCTGGCTCAAAAAGGATCAGCTGAATTTCACAAAGGAATGGATTATGCTGCAGAATAAGATGATGCTCAATGAAGACAGCGATGACCTCTTGGCACAGCTCTTTTCTATAACAGGTACCAATAGTTTAGATGGGGTCCTCCGCACAATTGCCAGGGCAGAGGGTGATGACATTGCAGATGTCACTGAGGTTTTCTCATGATCACGATTTCATGTACTTGCGATGACAAGTTGTATTTCCTAGCCAGTGCGATTATTTACTTGTACCATTGACTACTATGTGACTTTTTGAGGTACGACTCTCACACCTATGGCGCTCCAAACCTGCACATATATCGACAACCCAACGATCCCCAAGTGGTCGGAAATACTCCTCAACACTGTAACAGGACAAGAGCGATGAGGGTGAATACTCGGAACAGGCAAAGAGGTGGGTGATAAACCGTGTGCATGATACCAGCACGTGACTCGAGAAGTGCGTCACTGTCTCCAATCAGCGCTTTGTGTTCGACCACACCACTATCTCTATACCAGCAGTGTATACCAGCATCAGTCCCTCTGTCCTTGTTGTTAACCCTCACAAGCATGTCGCTTCAAGCACAGACTCAATTCTTCAAAAATGTGCCGCACGCTATCAGGATATGACCGTGAACAAGACCCTCCCACCCCATATCTTCCAGCTCGCTACTACCATATGAGGCGTACCAATCCCTCATCATCAGGTGCACTTACTTCAAGTGTAATTTATTTTGTACGTACTGCGCTGACGTTGCCACCCTACCAACCTGTTTTTTCCACTGTGAACGAACGGACACACCGTGCGATGAACAAAGTTGGTCTTTGAACTCGTTCATGGCTAAGCACAGATATCGGAGGTGGCATTCTCAGCAAACAGCGAGTATATTGTAAGCGGCCATGACTGGGATGCTTGAGTGTGGCGATAAAGACACTTGGAGTTGCCAGTTTCCAATCCAGAAAAGATGGGCTCCAAGCTTGTGACCTGGGTACCCACAGCAGAGTTCATCTTCAAATCATTCAGGAATGTCAGCGGTAGGCGCGTTCTTCAATCCAAATCCATCTTGCTTTGGAAAGTATACAGAGCTTCAGTTCACCGACAGAGGGCGTTCGTATGGGGATAAAGTCTCTTGATGACTAGCTCAAGTGCAACCGAGTCACAGTTGTGCCGCCTGCTCCCACTCCTGTTCTTCATCCATCTGTGCTGACATTGACAGTGTGCAAGTTGGCAGTGGCACTGTTGACCAAGAGGCTCATGATAACCAATCCATTGGGGCTAATGCACGGTGGTCCATTGAATCAGAAGCTTAGTATGTAGATTGGTCGTTATGCTTGTATACTAAGACTGTTTGGACTACTCAACTAGTCAGTTAAAAGTCGTGAGCTGCAGCTATCTGGAAATAGATGAGCTGCGGCTAATGCCAAAATTGGCTTATAAAGCTACTCGGCTAGCCATGCTGTTGACTGTGGCTAAAGCCAGCTCATAGCTGGAGCTGCAGCAACACTAAGTGTGCCGTCATAGTGAGGTATGAGTCGAGACTGTCTGAAGACCACATGTCCATGGTGAAGGAGATCTTGCCTGTGGATTTCTAAGGAATATACCATGAGACAAATTCACAGGGATTAGTCAACAATGTGCCTTCAGCTCCAGCTTGATCGAGTCAAAACTCTTTTCCCAAGCGGTCACAATGAGGTCATGCATCTTGGTACGATGTGGGATATCTGTGTCTTGCAAATCCTGGCTGAGAACAAAGAGAAGTTGACAAAATGCAGGACATTCGATGACATTGATCGCCTGGCAAATAGGAGCAACAATCAGAAGTACACTACAAGAATGAGCAATGTTACATACCTCATCATTTTCAACAATGAACCTGACCAGAAAAGTCCTGCAGAACTGAAAGGGAGAACTCAGGTAAATCGGCACCTAGGTCTGTTGCAGGGTGTTGACCAATGCCTATTGGCATGCTGTCACCTGGTTGAAGGGGCGGCAGTGGTGGGAGGTTGTTAATGGTAATCCCTGGTTTAGATAGGGCAAGTCTCAGGGAATTGTATGAATGTCCTGCAGAAAATGCAGCTTTCAGAAGTTTTGACTGTACATTCCAATGATTCTTTTCAAGCATCTCCAAGTATGCGAGCATGTGCCGCACTTCTAAGTGGTGTCAAAGTGGGCCATTGGCAGTTTTGATGCTGAATATCCCTTCGACCTCAATTAGTTCACCATGCTGAGAAGCCTCTGAAGTATGTTTCCTGCAACCATCGTTCCCGAGTCACCACATGAGACATGCATTGAAAACTGAGAACTTACTCACATGGTAGGCACACAGTCCATTCTTTCTTCCTCCTGAAAAAGTGTCATATATTATATGTGATGGTCCAGGACCTTCTCAACTGAGACGTAGCTGAGGGATTGCCTGGATCAGTTTGAGTCACATTGACAATTGAGGTGGCCGCAGTATCTGTGGTGGATGTTGTTGCTCGGTTGTTGGGGGCCGTAGAGGAAGATTCCAAATTGGAGGCACCAGGAGGAGGGGAATCGTGATGGATGTCGATAAGCTCTCCCTTGCTGTTATTGTTGAAATCCCGGTATCACACAGGTGTGCGATGTTGACGAGCAGGACAAGTGGTAATAGCGACACTGGAGTCCAGTTCAGTGCATGGAGGTGAACAACCTTGCTTGTGAGCTCTGTGACCAGCCATGTGTGACGAGTTGATGTAACACTGTTTGGGGGGAAAGGCAAAAGCTCAGGTCTTGGTTTCAGCTGGAATGTGGAAATCAGTAGTGGAATTTAAAGAAACGGAGAGACAAAGCATGGGGCTGCTAGCTGCTAGCGAGGCAGTATGGGTCAGCTTTCTGAGCTGCTGAAGGAGCTTGTGATCATTAGATGTGGCATCAGTGACAATGTGTTCAAGTGAGAAAAAAAAAAGTGCTCATTTCATACCAATATAGTCGGTAATCTCAAATCTTGATTGAATGCAATGGACCGATTACTCAGAGTGATTCATTATTCGTGAAGCAATGGTAAACATTCAGAATGTGCAAATGAGTAAGGGCTGCCTTGTTCTGCACAAAGACCTCATCTCCAATTGACTGAAATCAACAACAAAAAGTTTGGCAATGAGACTTCGTAAACTTAAACCTTCACTATGCTGTAACACATACCGAGTGACCTCAAGGCTCAAGCCACATACAGGCTACATTCGCCTGGCAGCCTTCTTAGAATGGGTACAGACCGGCATGGTGACAGTATTTCACTGTCCTTGTATTCTTTGTCACTGGGATGGGGGCACTTCTGTCCATGAAATTGTTGTTGATACCATTCTTGGTACTGGTCGTGAGCAGTCAGGCCAGCTGTGGATATGAGGCTAAGTTGAATGAGCTTCCAATCTATGGAAAAAGAAATAGTGGCATTCTCCAACTCCATTGTGTTGGCGGATGGGTTGAGGCTCTGGGAGAATGAGACAATGGCATCTCTCGCTTTCGACAACCCCAGGGTGACCATCTCTGTGACCTCCTCCATCTTGATGAAGGGAAACAGGGTCTGAATGGCATCACGTCAGAATCAGCATGCAATTGATAAGTGATGATGTGACAAGGCGACTTACACCATGCACCTTGTGCATGCAGGTGATATTGATCTTGTGATCAGCGCCATCCTTCACCCACACAAACCAGTCCACAGACACAACATTATATCACACATGCCCAGCAACATATCCTCCTGGACGAATTATTTCCATGCCTCTGAGTCCTCCTCCAGACTACAGTAGCCCAGTGATTCCATGATGACTATTGCTACAAGGAGGACAACCTTGGGGTGTGCATCAATCTCCTTCTTCATTTTGTTCCACAGGTTAGTACGATCCTGGAAGAAGGCACATTCAATGAGGATGGGAATTTCAGGAGTCTCTAGGCCTGCTAGAGATGAGAGAAAGACAATAAGATTGGTGGTCACTGTAAATCTGTCTGTCAGTGATTGAAATGGAAGGTTCATTTCAACCTTGGCACGGAGCATGTATTTGTCATATGGGAGACTGTATAGTGCATCACAGACACAATCTCTGAAGTCAGTTAAGGGCATCTCATGGATGGAGCACGGCATCTCCATGATAAGGGTGCAGTCCAAAGCACTGTAGGTTAGCCTATCAGGTAAGCCTCATGTCACGCACACTGCCACAGTTGCTGTTACAACTGCTACTCAAGCACAATGGACTTATCAATTTTCTTTCATCCTCAAACCCTATCTATTCCTTTCACGCATTCACATGCACTTCTTTCATATCCGCTTCATCGCTTCTATTCACACATGCATATCTAATCTCCCACATCTATGCTTCTCATTCACATTAGATCTGCACAGCAGCCTCATGCTGCCACATACATGTGCATCACACATGCCGGGCTATGTAACACAGGTATATCATGTGACCCAGTGTCCAACATATTTACTATATATAGCAGTAGCACAGCATGGTCTGTGTGCACATGTACTTACTATATAAACCCCAATTCAGCGCCAGAGAACACTAGTCTTGTTCTTGGAGTTTCCCCTACAGGCAACTCTACTTCTCTCATCTTGTCTTTTTCTCTGTGCAAGCGACCTAGCACAAAGGCTTCACTTAAGTGTGAGTCCTTTAGGGTTGTTTCAGTTGCTTACTTTGGTCTTCTGTGAAAAAGGGCGTTGTCTCACACGAAGTACGCAATCACCATGTACTTTTCAGTAGTAACAGCCTCAAAGACATGGTAGCCCTGAGGTTCATGAATTAGAAGATTGAACTGTTTCTTAACGACGGAATGTTTCTTACCTCAGTCATCTTTGTAGTATTTATCTGTTTTCTGCTAGGACCAGAGCAGGTAGGCCTGGTAGAGAACAAAAGATAGTTCAGTATCATCTTGAATGAACCTTTAAGGTGTGCTTCAGTTGGATTTAATCCATTACATCATGAAATACATGTACTCGATTTCGAAATGGCAGATGCAAAAGACTTCAGTAATAGTTGAATTGCTCTCTGGAAGATTTCATCTGCCCCAACCAGGCCACCCTTTGGGGGAGAGAAAACAGGGGTGGGTGATCTCGACACTGCAGCTGCAGCTCCCAGACTGAGTTCACCTAATAGCTCAGTAGTTGGATCATTACTGGGAGATCCCAGAGGCTGTCTAGCAATCTCTGCGTCCTGAGAGTGATTTTTCAGTAAACCAGGCATCTTCACCTTAGTTGGCAAAGCAGTGGCGAATCTCAATGGAATTGTGGTCCTTGTGACATTGAGACTGCTATTGTGATAAGAAAATGGACCACCCTTGATAGCGACAGGCATTATGGAGTCAGAAGTGCAAGTTTAAGCCCTCAGCTGAGCATCTCAGGATCTGTTATGAGGCTGTGGGTGGGCAAGACCAAAACGGGGTTAACACTTATTCCGCAGTGTCCGCTGAAAGGGGGACACTTCTCACCAAAATAAATATGTCAAGGTCTGATGGGAATTTAGAACAGAATTGCTGATCTGGAATAGTCCAAACACTCCTCACCGTTTGAACTCCGTCACGTCGCTTCTTGCCAAACCACTCCCAGCCTCCAGTATCCCCCTCCTCATTGTAGTCAAAGCACTATATAAGTCATCTAGCATTATTTGTTCAAATACTACTTACTTCACATGACACTCAAGAGTTGAGGAGTTGACAGAGCCCATGGGCCACTGGGTTAGTGGTCACAGACTCACAACCTAGAATCAATGATTCAGTAAACAAATTTTCAGAAAATCTGCCAACCTCTATTAACATGCCTGGAGATATGAATGTTGTTTGTGTTGACGGCAGGTACCGACTCAATGAGAAATTGGGGTCAGGGTCATCTGGTGAGTTGAAACTGTGGTAAACTTTGCTATAGTTCACCTCAGTGATGAGTCATCAAATCAGCTACAGTTCATCATGGTCATGACATTATAACTGGTCAAGTTGTCACAATCAAGCTTGAGCCTATCACCAATAAGCCGACCTCTTCCCTGCAGCACAAATACTCGGTCCTCACTCAACTTCAAGGTGGTGCTGGATTGCCTCAACTTCAAGGTGGCATTCCATTACCTCAACCTCTCTGGCTTGGCAGAGAGGGATCATACCACATGATGGTCCTTGAAAATCTTGGGCCATTCCTAGACAAATTGATTCAAGCATCCTCTCTTGGCACATTTGAGTTGAACCACATCGCTTGGCTGGGATTGCAACTGGTGAGTGAAATTTTCAGCATAATGTGAGTGACTAAATGACCCCCTCCATTCTAGATATCTTGTCTCGAATATATTCACTTCCGCAACTTCATCCACCATGACATCAAACCCCAGAATATTGTCATGGGGACAGGCAAATTCCAGGATGCAGTTTTCCTTATCGACTTCGGCATTGCAAAACAGTACCGTCATCAAGAGTCATGCGTCCACATTCCCATGCAACAATCCAGCATGTTTGTTGGTACACCAGCCTATGCCTCCCTCAACAGCCACCATAAACAAGAACTCAGTCATTGTGATGATCTTGAAGCCCTCGTGTACACCCTCATGTTCCTCTATAGTGGATCATTACTGTGGTTACAGCATGCTGGTCAACACTTGTCACATGCATTTATCCAAAAAATGAAAGAGTCAACTGGACCCCACAACAGCAATGTTCTGATGGAAATACTGTCGTTTCTCACTTACGCCCGCAATTTGTCATTCACACAGAAGCCAGATTACAATTATCTTTGGACACTCCTCCTACCTGTAGTGTCGCTTGCACTGCTGATGGGAGGAATACAACCCTCTACATTCGTGCAATCAATGTCATGCACTGCAAATGATACCCACAAAACCCATTATAACCTAATGCAAGTGACCAGTATATTCTCTTTTGAATGTCCAAGTTCTAACAAGTGGCCAAAGGAACAAGAGACCATATAACTTACGTCCACATGTGGAGGGTCCAAGTCTTGCACAACAGACACTGCGCACACCCAAATGACAACGCTAGTTTTAGGTGTACTGGACATGGAGATATATGATATCAACCTGACTCGTCTCTCTTCACTCGTTGCGGCTCAAATGGTATGGTCATTGATTCATTGTTGTAATTTGTTGGTCAGAAGCATGAACTGTTGTACAATATGATCAAATATACCATTTCATTTGGTTTCGAGTATGCTGCACATATTTGAGTCGACTATAGCCAGCTTATAGCTGGCTCTGAGCCAGTGTTAGCCAGGAGAATGGCTCTGGTTGACTAGATTGGCTAACCGAGCCAAGCCAAGCTGGGTAAAGGGGATAGCCGAGTAGATACATAGCTGAGTGCATTGATGAGCTGACAATAGCCAAGCTGAGCTGTGGCAACACAGTCCTGGTCCACCACCACCACCCCATGTTAATGATGATGATGATGATGCTGTGTCACCACCACAATGCTGCCATGCCACTACCACTGCCACCATGCCCCCATGTCGACAACAACAACAGCACAGTGGCACCACCCGTGCCACTGAAATGATGACATGTCACCACCACCACTGCACCACCATGCTGTCACCACCACCACAATGACAATGACAATGCTGCCATGTCACCACCACTGCGCCCCCACATCAACAACAACAATGATGCCATGTCACTGCCACCACCATGCCACCACCATCACCATGCCGCTGTGCTGTCACCACTGGCACTGCACCACCCGTGCCACTTAAACAATGATGTGCATCAGCAAAACAGTGATTTTACCACAGTGAGTACAGTGAGTACAGTGAGTACAGTGAGTACAGTGAGTACAGTGAGTACAGTGAGTACAGTGAGTACAGTGAGTACAGTGAGTACAGTGAGTACAGTGAGTACAAATATTGCTTATTAAGCAAAGAAAATCACTGTTAGCCATACTTTATGTCACTGTACAGTGGGGACCTAACTGTACCACTGTACCACACTGTACCACTGTGCCACACTGTATCACTGTACAGCACTGTACAGCCCTGTGCAATCATACCCTAGTTTGCTGATGTGTCACCACCACCACCACACCCCCACATCAACAACAACAACAACAGTACAGTGGCACCACCTGTGCCACTGAAATGACAATGATGATGCCGTGTCACTGCCACCACTGTGCCACCACCACCACACCATGTCACCACCACCTTGACGCCCCCACGTTGTCGATGATGACAATGCCATGTCACCACCACCACTGCACCACTGCCACGATGCTGCTGCTGCCATGCTGTCACCACCACCACACCACCACATCAATGATGATGACAATGATGGACAATGCCAATCAATGTCCAGCCCGTTTGCCTGCCCATGCCCAGCGCCTGCTCTCAATGACAACGCCCTCAACAAGAGACACCATGACCACATCAGCAAATCATGATTTATAAGTCCCCCCCTGTACAGGGGTATCAAAGTGGCTTCTTTTTAATCACAGTCAAGCACATGGACCCCACCGTGCATCACA
>JBBPJQ010000796.1:0-16616 GCA_038088795.1 Boletus rex-veris
TGTCCGATTTTGCGTGCTCGTTACTGGCTCCTGAATTCAAGGCCTCATTGTGCGCGCTTGACCGTCACATAATTGCGCGCTCCATGAAAAGTTGCGCGCCGAATATTTGTGCATTTTGACACCCATAGTATCCCTGATGGAGAGACTCTACACATCAAACCCCCATCCAGGCACTGCCAAAACCATGCTTAATGTGGGTGTAGCGACTCTACAATGACATGACATTAACATGCCTGTCAGGTGCAATACCGATTCCCGAGCGAGCTCGCAGACTTCCCGTCGACAGAGTTTTACCACGGCGAGCTCCAATCCCACATCCAGGACAGCGCACCCGTCCTCGCACGACTCGCCGCCACCGCCTTCCCGTGGCCGAGGGTCGGGCAAGGGCAACGACTCGTGCCGACCGCCTTCGTGCAATGCGCCTCGGAAGAGACGACGGGCTCCGCATCCAAAGGTAACGAAGGCCAAGTCGAGCTCGCCGCACGTATCATCGCCCTCCTCCAACAACCCCGAGACCAAGACCAAGACGGCGCCCAAGCGCAGTCCAAGCTCACCATCGCCGCGCTCTCGCCCTACGCCAAACAAGTCTCCCTCCTCAAAAGCGCCCTCCCATCCTCTGTGACCTGCGCGACGATCGACGCTTTCCAGGGACGGGAGAGCGACGTGGTCGTGTTCTCGTCGGTGCGGTGCAACGTGACGCGCGAGATTGGGTTCGTTGACGATCCGAGACGGTTGAACGTCATGTGGACACGCGCGCGGTCAGGCTTGATCGTTATTGGGGATCGGGCGACGATGACGGAGATAAATATGCTGTGGAGAAGGGCTATCGGGTCATGTACTGAGGTCATGCTGCCTCCTGTGCCAGGAGCATCCTAGGATGGTTTGATTCAGAAAATACGACTATTTTGATCAATATGTGTAGTGTCCTATGGTCGAGCCTGGCTCTTTCAATACGGGTGTCAAGGTGCACACTATTAGGCGCGCATCACGAGGGGGCAGCGCGCGCAATGATACGAAGGGTAGCGCGAGCGCAGACGGATATAGCGCGAGCATAGTCACACCGTTTGGCACATTCGGGTGCGGGTGAAACGCGTGCTTGAACTACACACTTACGCCCTGGTCTGGCCCTCCCCGGTTCAATCGCTCCCCGGACGTGAATCAAAAACTTGAATCGGTGTCCACATGTTTAGTACTACTAGATCAGTGCTAGTACATGATCTTGCTTGCAAGGAATCGTGATGGGTTACCTGTGTACATGATCCCGTCCGTTGTGTGATCACGCTGATTATTGCTCAACCTGATCATGTTTTACCTTGTATCATCGTGTTGGCTCGACTATCTATCGCTGCCCGTCTAGCCTCCCGTGACGGTCTCGCTTACCGATCTGTTGAACTTAATCTGGCGGACGCGTCACCAGCGCACGGAGGTTTGGAGAGCAGCCCTTGCGCCAATCCAGCCTCTGCGTTTCGCTATGGCCCACAGCGGATATAATTCCACTGGCAGCCTGGGACGAGCGGTTCGAAAAAAAAAAAACATGGAAAAGACGCAGTCACATGGATTTGTTACTTGTCATAAAAGTTTTTAAGTGAAAAAAAGTAAATGGAACAGATTCAGATGCGTGTGAGACAGGAATCGGTGCTGGCGATCGATGAACAGAGACAGAAAAGTGAGCAAAGTAAACGAGAACCCGCCGCTTTTTCTAACCCAAAGAACAAAGAAAATGAATCACAAATGTACCGAGTCCATACGAATGAACAGAAAAAAAAAAGAAGAAAACGTCCATGATCGTCCCACAAAATAGTTCGTGCGTCGCGTCAAATAATGATATTACAGCGTATCTGGGGTATACGAGGAAAAGAAAACGTGGGGGTTTTTGTGGTTGTGTGTGGAATGGTGTTGAGGTTGAGCAGTCGACGTCATCATCAAAGAAGGGAGGGAAATAGCGAATGGGAAAAGGAACACAACGACAAAAAAGGCGTTTTTTTAATACGAGGATCGAAGCCGTAAAGGTGGAGCGAGAGAAGCATGTTGGGTGGATACTTTGCGCTCGATATAATCGTCCCATGCCCAAATACAAGCCCCATTCCGTCGGTGTGGAAAGTGAACATGAAGACATCAAAGGAACAGGAAAAAAAAAGGTTGGTATAGTGGATACCGGAAATAACAAGGATTGTGTTAAAAAAAGATATGGCAGACTCTTTCATCAGGAATGCGCAGCGCCCTGTGTTCACAAAAGCCTTGTCATCAGAGTTATAACACCAGGTTGAAATCTCGAAGCGGAACTATAGCGTGGAGTGCACGGAGGTGTGAGATGATATACGTGTAGGAGTCTGTGGGCTAGCGCCTAACAATGACCGGAAAGATGATATGCAGCGATGATAATGACGGCATGACGAACAGCATTAGATGAAGAATTGGGTACTGCAACACGATCGCGTCAGTGTCTAGACCATGCGATTGCTTAAAAAGACTCACTGCATCCGACTGCACGCGTGCACCTCCATCTCCTCCATCTTATATGAATTTAATTCCTCCTTTATTCGTTGCGCCAGAGCCGGCGTCAGCCGACTCCATGTAGCCGGTTCACTCCTCCGATCATACACCGACGACGAAAATGTATCATATACTGACAGACTGTCCGCAAACACCAACTTTCTGGTTGTCGCCGTACCAGAGGTTGAACGATGCGAAACCGTCGCAGGAACCGTCGGGATCGTCGACAACGCAGGCGCAGACGAATTTGGCAGTGAAAACAAAGTTCCGTGGTGTGGCGAAGAACGTCCTGCTTCTGAATCGGAGGAGGGCGACGAGTCAGATGAAGAAGTAAACGAAAGAGCAGGGAGGCTGGGTATATTACCTCCCGCATTACCGGCATGAGCATTAGAATATGAAGACGAATGCGACGGGTGTCGGTGTAGACCATCTATATGATCCGGATCTGGAGAGGGTATACGTGCTAATGGACCTAGCTCAGATGTGGATCCGGGATGGGAGTTGTAGGAATTGGAACGTATGCGACTAAAGGATGTGTTTCCAGCTTGGTCCGGGATATGCGAGGCTTGGTTGTAGTTATCAGCACCTGGAAAAACGAAATCAAGGTCAATACCGCAACGACGGGAGGAATCAGACCAGGATCGCCATCGAGACAACGCATACAAACGCCCAATCAGACCAACCTACCGCAAACCCAATCACGGACGCACCTTTCAAGATCCCCTTGGCCGGCGCCCTCGATTTGTCTATGGTTCTCCGCATATTCTTTGCCCATTCGAGCACTTCGTCCTCCTCCGCCGGTGACCCCACTGCGATGCGAATGGTTTCGTCTTCTTCCTCTGGCCACGGCTCGTCATCGTCCCACCCTTCAGAGATATAGCTCTGGCCTTGTGGCGCGCTATATCCTGCATCATGCCCATCCTCGCTCCCTGAATCGGAATCGTCCTCCACGATGACCCGCGTTCCATCTTCCGCAATCCTCCGACCCGGACCAGGCGAATCCCCTCTCGCTGTTGCCGTATTCTTTTCCCACGTTGATGGGACGGGAACACCACTCCCGTTGGCACCCGACGCGCTCTTGGCCTGCTCGGCTTGAGTTGCCTGGGCCTGGGCTTGCGCCTCCACAGCGGCTTTTGCCCTGGCAGCTGCCTCTGCGTTGGACTTGAGTGTATGCTGCCGCGCGAGCTTTGCAGCAGGACTCAACCCGCTCAAGCTTGTATCCGACCAATCACCGCCTGACCCACTCCCCCTATCGAGCTCTGCAACCGCGTGCGAGACAGCAGGCTCGGCAACACTGCCCTTGGCATCCTTTTTCTTCTTGGACTTCTTTCCCGAGGAGCTGCCTGCCTCTGCATCGCCGTCTTTTTCCTTTTCCTTGTCCTTTTTATCTTTGAACAGTGACGTGATGCCAGCTAGCGAATTCCGCCGAGCAAGCTTTCCGATGGAACCGATCTTGCGAATGACGACGGACGCCGAGGACATAGTGGAGGAGAGCGAGATGTTGTCCGTCGACGCGTTAAGGCGCGAATTGAACAAGGACGCCGCGCGCGATCTTTTCTTGGCCGTAGGACCCGTCGTAGCGCCGCTCCCGCCGACGGCGGTTCCAACGGTTCCCTCCGTGATGGTGCTCGAAGCGTCGTTGGCATCGGTGGGGCTGGGTGCTTCGCTGCCGTTTGTCTTGGCACTTGCATGGGCCGAGTCGTCCTCTTCCTGCAGCGCCTGCGCCGCATTTAATGAGAGTGCACGTCGTAGACGGCCCTTGAGCCCGCCGCTCTTGACGGCGCTCGTCCCGCCGAGACCGATTGCGGAGTTCTCGAGCATGGTAGCGAGGCCGGAGTCGTCCCTTGATATCCGCCGGTCCGCATGCGCACTTGCATGCGTGGTCTGGGCTCGAGGCGTTGGAGAGGGGAGGGGAGGGGACGTGGTGGTATAGGTAGAGCCTTGGGAGAGGGGAGAGGGGCGTGTTGGACGTGCCTGGGTAGAGTGGGAAGAATGGTGAGAATGTGATGAAGGTGTGGATGTGGGCGATGCGGAGATGGATCCCGAGGGACGGTGTGCAGGTGCCGATGAAGCTGCCGAGGAGGACGAACCGGTGCGATGGTGGGGAAGAGGATGGGCGTTCGACGATCGGGATGGATTGGGAGTGTTGGCACTCGCGGTAGAAGATCCACTGCCTGTGCGGGTACGCGTCGCGTCTGGCGCAGACGGTGGGGGTTGGGGAATAGTTTGTGTTGCGGAGCCACTCCGACCGCGTACGCTACCCTGGTGGGAGGAAGAGCCGTTGGGATGCGAATGGGAGGAAGATTGTCCCTGTATGCTACTAGTGCGCTGTCGGCCATTGCCGTTGCCGTTCCCATGGTTTGAGTTGCTCGAGTTGACAGAGGTGGAGGAAGCCGAGGCTTCGCCCCTCGCGTAGGGAGGCTGGAATGAGCCTGAAGGACGCCAGTCGGACTCTTGTGAACGGCCGGGGACGGGGTTAGGGGGACGCCGGTAAGGGTGGAAGCCCTCGTATTGTGGTTGTGAGCGGGGCGTGTCGGCGGATGCTGTACGATGGGTATAGCCCGGAGCGTGATGAGGGGGATGCTGTTGATGCGGGGGAGGAGTGCCACTTGGGAAGTGGTTGAAGAGCTGGTTTGGGCTGAAATACTCTGCGGGGGAAGCGGGAGCAGAGGAGGAACCGGAACGCTGCGGGTTTGGGGGGTGTGGACCCATCTGAGCCTGTGCATTGAACATCATATGCTGATAGGCCCACTGAGCGAGCTGGGCGTTGGCGGCGGGATCAAAGTAGGGGTTTTGGGGCTGGTGTGGGTGGAGAGGGTAGGGTTGTGCGGGAAGTTGTTGGTGTTGATTTTGGTAAAATGAAGGGTAAAAGGGTTGAGCGGACACGGGTGGGTTCCATGAGGGTTGAGACTGCTGTACAGGATAAGGATAAGGAGGCTGAGCGTGCTGTTGTAGGGATTGCTGCGGATGGTTGGAAGAAGAGTGATCGTTGGCAGGAGAAGAACGCTGGCGGGGGATAGAAGGATCCATAGTGTGGTCTCGAGGAGGATGCCAGTCGGATGGAGCGAGAAGTGCCATGGAAGTGACCAGAAAAGACGGACGATTGATCTCGACGTTACGAGAGGAGAACCTGTGAGGGAGTGAGAAGAAAAAAACTTGAGGAAAAAAAGAGAAACTTTACAAGTGCAGCAAGAGAAGGAAACGGGTCAGGACAAGGACGGGGCTGCCACGGTCGTCGATGGGGGGGAGGAGGAGGAGGAGAAGGAGGGGACTTGGATGACTTGAAAGGCCCTGGGGGGGACGACGAGGACGTCCCGCTACGGCCTAGTCTGACCCGCGTTGCAAGTCTTCGCCACCCAAGACAAACACGTCACAACAGGGGTTGCAATGCGAATCCTCCTCGTTACCAACCAAACCGGTTCGATGATTACGTAATCATTTACATGGATATATGCATTTCTTCCATCTTCTTTACTAACTCCTTCCAGTTCTCTGCAGGCACAAGCATCAATCGACCCGCTACATCCAACCCAACACTGTCCGCATCCCGCGCGGGTGCATCTGTGAACTCGAACGTCATTGTATGCGTCGCGTGCTGTATGCCCATCAGATCATTTACCACAAATTTCGAATACACCCACTTGGATGATCTCTTCGTCCTCGGGATGAAACCCATATACACCGCTGGTATTGAGTTTTGTATTTGCGGTCGACCTGTACCGCTTCGAATTTCGCTGGGCAGCAAGCATCGCCTCCTCTTCTTCCGCTGTCAGACGGTAGACGCGCGAAACAAAAAGGTAGTGCGTAAATCTATATCCCTGACCCTACCATCCATCGGCATCCACAAAATCAACGTGAACGTGAAAAGCAGACGCACATCTTGGATCGCTTCGTCGATCTCTTCCGACAGCATCCTGTACATCGGAGCCATGACTTGCACGGGCATATTGATCAGACGCTCGCTCAACACGAGTCCGACGTGGCATTCAGTGTGATTTTGGAGCAGCGACGAGAGGGTATCATGAAACCCCTGATCGCTGCTCGATTTCGAGAGCATATAGTCAATCAATGTTTGCAAGCCTGGATGATCCTGTCTTGATCCCATCAGTCTTGCAATTTTTTTCGTTCCAGACTCAAAACGTACGCGACAACTGATCACCGTCAGGACCGCATAGGGATCCGATCCCTCCTCTTCCTCCGTCTTGATCGTGCTTCCCACACCGCTCTCCTCGGCGACAGTGGCGACAAGCTCCGTAAGAGGCCCCGTCTTGACGCGTTCTGCGTCTGGACCGAACAGCTGAATGAATAATCGATGGACGGCGTGATAGTCGTTGCTTGCATTGACGTTGTAATAGTCAAAATTGACGTCGACCAGATCGGGGGTCTACTTGGGGTGCATGGATGTCAGGGATGCAAGGTTGTGTGCGTTGGAGCGTACTGGTTCATCTGCGTTGTCGTCGTCGTCGTCGATGTCCATCTCGTGCGTTTGCTTGCGTTTTGACATGGCGGTGTATGTGATCGGAACGGATGCCGGAGCTTGTGCTGTGCTGTGTGTTGTTTTCCGTTGCTTACATAATACGACTACGGGGGGTGAAGGGGTGCTCAGTGCTCACCGTGACGGACGATCCCAACACGTCCCGGTTCCCATTCCACAACCGCCCTCACCGTCACACACGATGGCCTCGACGACGACAACGCCCGTCGTCGAAGAGGGAAAGCTTCTCAGTGAGTCCATAGCCACCGTCAAAATACAGGTCGGTCAGATGAAGCGTCATCTGGTGCGTCGCGTGTCTCCTCTCTCTATCCTCCAAAGCGCGGAACGGAAACGAGCACTCCTGCTCGTATACTGACATAGTATGCCCAGGATAGCGACGAAATCATGGACGCGCTCAAAAGCGCTAGTCTCATGCTCGCAGAGCTGCGCACCTCGTCCCTCTCCCCAAAGCAATACTACGAACTCTGTGCGTATCCACGTCTTGGTTCTATCAACTTCTGACCCCTTGCGATGCTAGACATGGCCGTTTTCGATGCCCTACGTCATCTCTCCAACTATCTCTATGACGCACACACCCAATCCCGACACCATCTCGCAGATCTCTACGAGCTCGTTCAGTACGCTGGAAACATCGTCCCTCGTCTATACCTCATGATCACCGTCGGTTCCGTCTACATGTCTATTCCCGATGCACCCGTCAAGGAAATCATGAAGGACATGATGGAAATGAGCAAAGGCGTGCTCAACCCCATACGCGGCTTGTTCCTCCGACATTATCTTAGTGGTCAGACGAGGGATTACTTGCCTATTGGGACCGAATCCGGGTGGGTTTTTCCTTCCGTCCAGAGCTACCTGCTAATGCCTTAGTCCGGCCGTCGTGCAGTCCCCAAGGAAACCTCCAAGACTCAATTTCGTTTGTCCTTACCAACTTTATCGAAATGAACAAGCTCTGGGTGCGTCTTCAACACCAAGGTCACTCGCGCGATCGGGAAAAGCGCGAAATGGAACGTCGCGAGTTGCGGATACTCGTCGGCACCAATCTCGTCCGTCTCTCCCAGCTCGATGGCGTCGATTTGGAAATGTACCAGCACAGTATACTCCCCGCAATATTGCAGCAGGTTGTCAACTGCAAGGACGTCATTGCGCAAGAGTACTTGATGGAGGTCGTCATACAGGTACGTGTTTCGTCTTTTTTCTGTCTCGTCTGCGCGTTAACACCCTCATTCTCGTGGCATTGTTTGGGGGGACTCAGGTATTCACCGACGAGTTTCACCTACATACGCTCGGACCTTTTTTGTCTGCCACTGCTCAGCTTCACCCCAAAGTCAACATCAAACTCATCGTCATTGCCCTTATCGACAGATTGGCCGCTTATGCCGCGCGTGAAGCAGAGAATGAGGACCCGGAGGAGACGAAGCGGCAGGAAGAGGCTGCTGCGAAGCGACTGGCCGAAAAGGTCCGGTTGGCAAGGGAAAGGGCTAATCATGCTTACCACCAACCGGAAGCCAGTACGGTCGAGAGCGAGGACGCGTGGGCCAGCGCGGTGGATGAGTCAGAGAAGAATATAGATACTAGTTTTGGGGATGGAGACAAGCTGAACGGGGTCTCGGAGGAGGGAAAAGGCAAGGAAAAGGAAAAGGACGGGGCACCCGTGAAAAAGTTCCGTGGCGTACCAGAGGACGTCCAGCTATTTGAGGTGTTTTGGAAACAAGTCGTGGAGCTTATCAAGGTGTGTTGGACGAGACGCGGATCGACCATGTCTGACATGCGATCGTAGGCCCGACCAGACTTGTCAATACAAGACATCACGGCACTCTTGGTATCGCTCACCAACCTCTCGCTCAGCTGTTACCCAGACAGACTCGAATACGTGGACCAGATTTTGGGTTTTGCGCATACCAAAATCAAAGAATATGCTGATAGGTGAAGTTTACGCGTGCATATATGCATCATGCATGTCACTCATATGTATTCCGTACAGCTCAGACCTACACGCCCCTCAAACCGCTGCTAATCTTGCAGCGCTGCTCACAGCCCCAATCAACTCGTACCAATCCGTTCTTACCTTGCTTGCTATTCCCCGCTACGTCCCACTTCTCTCCCAACAACTATTTTCCACACGACGATCCATTGCGCACAGCGTCGTATCGAGTGTGCTCAAGAACGAAACCGTGATCGAAACGCAAGGCGATGTGGATGGCGTCTTGGACCTCTGTCAGGTGCTGATCAAGGATCAGACAGACGTCATGGGTAGTACAGCGGTGAAAGACATGAAGGAAATACGGAGACAAGGCCCGTATGTGATGGAGAAGGAGGACGTGGCCGAGGAACAGGGATGGTTGGCGAGGATGGTCCATTTGTTCCGAGCCGAGTCATTGGGCGTGCAGTTTGAGGTGAGTTTCACAGATGTTGACTGTGAACGTGGACTGACGCGCTTTGGGGAAACGTATAGCTGCTGCAAACTGCGCGTCGGCACTTTGAGATGGGAGGCGAGCGGATGCGCTATACCTTCCCTGCACTCATCACCTCGAGCATCAAGCTTTGTCGGCGGTACAAGAACCGCGAACATTTGGTAAGAACACACGAATGCCATGCGACCGACGTGCTGACGCCCGACGTAGGAAGACGACTGGCAATCCAAAGTGACCACGATCCTCAAATTCGTGCGTGAATGCACGTCCATCCTCGCGACCCAAGTCGACTCGCCCGCGCTCGCCCTCCGCCTGTTCCTCCTCGCTGCCCAAATCGCGTCCGAGTGCGGATCTGGGTTTGAGGATCTGGCGTACGACTTTTATGTGCAAGCCTTTTCGGTGTACGAAGACTCGATTTCGGAGAGCCGGGCGCAGCTCGCGGCGATCACGTTGATCATTGGGACGTTGCAAGGGGCGAGGGTGTTTGAGGTGGATGGGTATGATACATTGATTACGAAAGCGGCGTTGCATGGGGCCAAGTTGTTGAAGAAGCCGCATCAGGCGACGGCGGTGCATGCTGCGAGTCATTTGTGGTGGCAAGAGGCGCCGCTGGAGGAGACCGAGGAGGAGGCGGGTGGGGAGGGGAAGGAGGGCAAGGTTGCCCAGGACAAGGATGAGGGCGAGGGTGCCAAGGCTGTGAGTTACCTCTCGTATTTTTTTAAAATTCCTGTCGACATCATCACGGGCAAAAAAGTACCCACACCAGGATAGCAAACGAGTCTTGGAATGTCTCCAAAAGTCGCTCCGTATCGCGCATTCGGCGACCGAGGAAATCGTGACTGTTCAGATATACTGTGACACGCTCGATCGATATCTGTATTACTTTGATCGTGGGGCACCTGCCGTACGTCTCTCTTCCCGGTTGCGTTGCACGTTATGACTGACCGACCCACACCAGATCGCTCCGAAATTCATCGTCTCACTCGTTGAACTCATCACCTCGTCCATCGACACCATCACCTCGCCCGCTTCCTCGTCTTCCTACCTCCACCCCTCTCAACGCATCGAAGGCGTCGCCTCCCCCGACATGATCCAACGCCACTTTCGCAACACGTTGCAATACATTTATGCCAAGAAAACGGGGGAGAATCCGGGTCGATACGATGAGGTCGAGGTGGTGGGTGCGTTTCTAAAGATGGGGATTACGCGGTAGGGCGGGGGAGGGATGGGTTCCTTGTTGTTTTTGCCGTATAGTACTATTTATGTGGGGGATGCTCGTTGGGCGTCCTTTTTTTTTCTTTGTGAAATAGGATACCTTGTTTCACGGGTTGTTTGTTCTCGAGCCTGAATATCATGCCTCCAAGGTAGTTCAATTCTACACCGAGGACTGGACACCATACCTCATTCCCAACCACAAAAACTCGCAGGAGATCATCTCGGAGATGGAGGAAGCACTGATCGGTGTCTCGGCACGAGCTTTGATGGCTCTCCGACCGGGCTTTGACGATATATGGGAGAAATTGCGCGACGTCAGACAACCCTCGTGGAGGATGCAGCATACTCGTTACTTGGGATGTTTTGTATCACCTTGCCTGTGGTATATGGAGAGGGGAACCAGGCACTTGGGCGACTCTTGGCACAGCTACTCACGAGCGCAGGCGATACTAGCATCCTTGCGTGGACGGGGAAATCTGGTAGCTTCAACAGCTGCCTCCCTGCCAACATCACCGTGTTCAACCAGTTGTCGACATCCTACATTCGCCGGCCACGAATGGAGACAATCACCGATTTCGCCTCAGTCATGAAGTTGTATGACCAACTCGATGAGCTGCCCGTAGCATGGTTCGTAGGACAAAGGTTGAAGCTTCCATGCATCAAGTTCAAGTTAGGACCTTTATCATCTTCTGGGAGCGGGTCGGGGTATATTTTTCGTGCAGAGACAGCTCTGATCGGGACTGTGGAGATCAAGACGAAGGAGAACCTTTCTCGGTTGAATTCTCTATATCCCATCCACCCTTGGATCGATTTTCTCCTCGACCGACAGGGACAACACTTGAAAACACAGATGACCGGTCTTTAACAGGCATGCCGTCG
This sequence comes from Boletus rex-veris, assembly GCA_038088795.1. NCBI lineage: Eukaryota > Fungi > Basidiomycota > Agaricomycetes > Boletales > Boletaceae > Boletus > Boletus rex-veris. The sequence goes on from JBBPJQ010000796.1 coordinate 11,494, forward strand.
TTGGACGGCCCCCACGATACCACAACGGTGGCCCCGCACACACGCGCGTCGAGGCTTGTTTTCCGCATTGGACGGCCATTTATTGGACGATCCTTCTCCTTCACTCGAGACTCTGTATCTCTCCAGTCCCCTTCGTCTGTATCACCGCTGGACAGGCAGCTGCTGGTCTCTGTGAGATCTTGGTCACCGCGTCTTGCACCATGCATAGCCCTCCGAGTGGCCCCTGGCTCGACTGAGACAACCGTTTGGCGCACTGTTGCTCACTCCGAATCTTGGAAATGTGGCAGCATACAGGAGGGTCGCTGCGGAGAGCCTTATCACCGTAGGTAGAGGAAATCACGCCGACAATATTGAGCCAGTTGGCGAAGGGAGTACGCATACTTGACGTGCTTTAAAGAAGTAAATTCCTTATCCCTTACGCTACACCCGAGACAACATCCCACAACGTTATTCCCCTTTATCCCTTTTGGTTTCTATTCACTCATTTGACGAACGTTTGTGTCGCGAGCGTGCGTATGGCGTGCATGTTGGGATGCGATGTGATGTGCTCGGCCCGAGTGTAGCTTGCCATGTTTGGCGTTGCTTCGGCTCGGCACTCCCCCTCAAGCCTAACGGAGGCCAAGGGCGCGCGTGAATGCTTGGTGCTTTGCCCTATCGGCGAGGGCTTTAGTGACTATGTCTGCTGTCATGTTCTCTGTTCGACAATCGGTGACATCAATTGATGTGTTGTCGTGTCCTGAGGTATTTTAGCCTAAAATGGGTTGTGCGCTGATGGAATTTCCGGTCTCGCTCATTTGATATCACGATATGTACCAGTATACAAACGATTGAAACGAACCAGCCAACCCAATGTCTTATTTAATGCCAAATAACCACCCTCTCTTCGCGCTCTTCGCGCTCCGGGATATATGCGATGACGACGAGAGCTCGGTAGACCAAGACAGATGTCATAACGTGGTCGTCCTGCGTAATATTAGAGGTAATGATATCGCCGCTGTCAGGCACCTTGGGGGTCCCAGAAATTTCGACTTTGATATTCGTAAAGGCCACTGCGTGGAAGTTGGCAAGGTCCACTTGATACGAGTACGGTATTGTTGTAACGACCCACTCTGCATCCAGCTGGCTGAGGTGAGGATTACCGTAAACCCACGCCACCCAAGCTTTCTGAGTAGTGAGATTCCAGAGTGAGACGACACCGGATGTGTTGGTATACACATTGACAGAGGCTCTGATCACATGTCCAGGGATGATGGGAAACGAGGCTGGAGCGTACTTCACATCGTCAGGGTACCACTCGCCCCAAGCTATACCATAAAAAGAGTGAGATGGGTTACTGATGCATGGTTTACTTAATGTCACTTTACCCTGGTAAGAGACCCTATCATTGACTACGAACACAGTGATTCCGACCCCAAGGACAATGCTACCGGTCGTGAAGCCGCCGATACCGACTGCGATAATGAAACCCGACTCGAAGCCGACACCCTTAGCACCGGGGATGGTGAACGTACCGGCGGCGGAATTGGCAATTACTTTCTGTCGGAACAAGGCAGAATGAGACCAAGTAACACACGATCAAGAGGAAACACGCCTCCGAATGCGCCACCCACACAGCACCAGCCCACGCGTCACGGTCAAATGGAATAATGGTGTTAGGGCCGATAGATTTCTCGACACGGTTAAGAAACGGGGGTTGTTGCTGTTTGCGGTGAAAATCTGTGAGAGCTGCAGAAGGGAGCAAGAAAGTGGAGACGAGAGCCAAATTGAAGCGCATAGCGAGAGTGAAGGTGAGGTTGGCATTGTAAACCCTGCGCGGCCTCACGGTTTTAGTAGAGGTCGGATGAGTCTCAAACACACATGGTCGTTTGAACGCCTCCGACAATCGCGTGTACAGTAGACTAGGCGGAGCTGGTTGACACGGTGTTAGATACTAACCAAAACGGCCCAACAGAATCTATATTACCTCCGTTGTGATCGACGGATCTTGATACATAGTGGGTGTCTGCTTCGCCTAAATCACTTTCGAGTTTACGATTGGTTGCCTCCGAGTCCGTCGGATATCGTCTAGCCTTTGGAACGATATCCGATAAGCGAGTCGCAAATATGCAGATGAGTCAGCGTATGAAACCATCACCTCGCACGTGCTGCTCTGCATCCTTGCGGTCGTAGAGGTATTCATGGCCGTGTGTCATTTCTGGCCCTGCCCCTCGCCCTGCGAGAGGCTCCAGCTCAGCTGGACAAGCATAAACGTGAAACAGCGGCACTAGACGACATCAACGGTGATATAGAATGCCAAACGACGGTGAAATAGAGTGGATATACCACGGACACGAGGAGAACAGTGGCGACGTCGAAACGGATGCGCTAAGTCGAGGAAATACGTACCAAATACATTGTGGAAGCGCCCAAAATCAGCAGAACACCTGCGCAATGCTGCAGAGGCCAAGGACCGTCGACGTACCTAGAGGAGGCTTAGTGGTAGTGGGCTGCGACTTACCAAATCGGAGAACTGCACCACTATATCCATACTGTGTCAATGCATTACTTGAAAAACATGGGTCACTTGTTGGCCGTCTTCTTCGATTGCAAGGACTCCGAGTCGGAGCGGGTCGATGTTAAATATGTCACGTGATATAATCGCGCATTTTTAGACTTAGCAGATTATGTAATCAGTAAGTACTATTCTCACCACGTGCTGCCACCATCTCTCCCATGACACGCACAAGGAGGACGTGGAGGGCAGCACCACAACGACAATGACAATGCCATGGTGCCATCGATCCCACTGTGTGATGCATGAGGTGATGAGGACGACTGCAGACTCAACCATGCGACAACAATGATGCCGCCATGATGTTGGCACCGCTACTACCTCTGCCGCCGCACACCGACAACAACTAGGATGCCTGACCCAGGTCTTGCTCCACTGCATCTGTTCGGCAAGCGCCAGCTTTACTTTCTTGTCGCAGTCACCCGATTCTCATTCATCTTTCCTACCCACAGTTCTAATCCTCTTCGCTCTCTGTTACACCACCAGTCTTCGCTGGTCTGCTGGTCTCGTCGTCTTTGGTCTCGATTCAACTCGTTCACGCCCCGGTCACGCCCGCAACAATGTCATTCAAATTCATACCATACTGCGCTGCAATTCCATTGTAGAGGACGGTTTGTACAATGTTTGTATACCAGTTGTAGCAAATACAATGCATTATGTTTTCGTGTTATATCCTACGACGAGCTAATGTCTGAATTTGAGTTGCATATCTGGCTCGTCATATAGTGTCTGAAACGGGCTCTCTAGGTCAGAAAAAACGATTGTTGGTCTGGTTAGACATGTCTCGGCGGAAATGACATACCAGATCGGGAGGCATGGAAGATGATATAAGCAGGTATGAACATATCTCAAAGTTGCTTGCCTACTTTCTGCGACATTTGTGATTGTGACTATCAAGATCCGATCACAACGGACTCGGTAACATAGACTCTGTCCGTGTCAACCAGCTCCGCCTAGTCTACTGTACACGCGATTGTCGGAGGCGTTCAAACGACCATGTGTGTTTGAGACTCATCCGACCTCTACTAAAACCGTGAGGCCGCGCGGGGCTTACAATGCCAACCTCACCTTCACTCTCGCTATGCGCTTCAATTTGGCTCTCGTCTCCAGTTTCTTGTTCGTTCCTGCAGTTCTTGCGGACCATCCGTTTCTTAACCGTGTCGAGAAATCTATCAACAGTACCACCCTTCTTCCAGTTACCCAGTCGGCTGGTCTTGTGTGGAAGGCATATTCGAAGGCGTGTTTCCTCTTCGTCGTGTGTTACTTGGTCTCATCCTGCCTTGTTCCGACAGACAGACAATGTCGATACGGTCGCTGGCAGGTTCACCGTCCCCAATGCTCGGGGTGACATTCGCTCGGGTTTCACGATCACTGTCGGTATCAGCGGCGACTGGTGCGCTAGCCATACCCTTAGGGTCGGAATCACTGTGAAGATCATCAGAGGTGGTGTTGTCTCTTATCAGGGTAAAGTGACATTAGACCATGGCATCAGTAACCCATCTTACTCTTTTTATGTCTAGGTTGGGCCGTGTGGTACCCTCAAGTCCTGAAGTCCCCTCCAAGCTCGTTTACCATCTCCGCTGGACATGAGATCAGAGCCGAGGTCCATCTGGTTTCCAGCTATTTCGGTACCTTCTCACTCATAAATTTAACTACTGGGAAAGTCTGGGCGGACACCATCTACGGTAATGAAGGTATAGTCTGCCAGCCGAATGCAGAGTGGCTCGTTACAACACTTCCGGACGATGACGACATACTACCCCTTCCCAACTTCCACGTAGTTACCTTTGCGAACATCTTGATGCGAATTTCTGGTAATGCAACGGTGCCTGAGCGCCCCCAAGCCTCCATCGTTGAGATTGCGCAGGATGGCCGAAACAAGACATTTTCCATGTACGACGACCCGCTCTTCCTCGTCATCGCATATGTCCCGGAGGAGGAATAGGAACGCGAAGAGACGGTGGCTATTCGGCATTAGAACATTGGGTTGGCTGGTTCGTTTGTATACTTTTCGTTTTTTCCCTCGGCGACTGGTGCAAATCATTTTCCTTTGGCGTGATATCCAATGAGCGAGACGCAGGAGTCAGCGTGTGAGCCGCCATCACCTCCCACCTCAGTTGCTCGGCATCCTTGATGAAGATCGCAGCAAGGTCGTGTATTGCCTCCGACGCTTCTTCCCCCACCGTCGCTGCACGGATAGTAAGAAACACCAAGCGGACAACGGCGAGCGCTTATCCGTTACATCCATGATAGCTCGTAAAAAGGTCCCAAGGATTCAAAAAGTGGCCGTTCCCAAAGCGCGGGGGATCCGACACGATCTCAAACGGCCACAAAAGAACGACAAGAAAACTACAAAGGAACGTAAAGAAAGCGAACGACAGTAACCACGAGCAGTCGTAACAAACCAATAACACGCGTCAAAGCACGTCCAGCATACCTGCGCCTTCTATCACCTTGTTCAACACCGTCGCCGTAAGCTCCTCCACCTGAACAGTGATCAAACTCCCCGTAGCGACCCTCCTGTATTCTTCTACATGCTGACGATTCCGCGTGAACAACAGGGCGCCAAACG
>JBBPJQ010000797.1:0-16613 GCA_038088795.1 Boletus rex-veris
CGTCAGTGCAGTGTTGCCTGCTGCATCATTGAGGTCCATCTGGTGATCGGAATCCATGGTAAAGGCCAGTACTCGAGTCTTGGAAGCCCTGGGGAATAGTGTGAACTTGATGCCGCCAGATGATGGACGCGAGGGAACGATCGAGTCGAGCAAGACTTATCAGGTTGGCTTATCATTTAGGCTGGGGACTTATCATGGACGCGCCAACTTATCCTACATACACGTGACTACAGAAAGGTCAAAAATGGACCTTTCAGTCAGCTGACGGTGAGAAGCCACACCTCACGCCAAATTCAAGCCCAGATTTACCAGACCGTCTATCGACGGTTTGCCTTGTGCATGCCTCTTTTAGACGGGCTGGTCACCAGACTAATTTGGACAGTGCTTTGGATTGGTAGATAGCTAGATACGAGCGAAATCGGAGCGTCCTTGGGAAACCGTTCACATGATCAAAATTCGGGTCACGTGACCGGTTAATAATGGCCTGTTAATTAACCCCTGCTCGAGGGGGGTGTTATTAACACCCTGTTGAGTTTTCGCCCGTACCCCCTAATGACGATGAACACGCTCACGGACCACCTCGACGCGTTGGTAACGCCGACTCCCTATGCCGCCGCAGTAGCACACCCATTCCTCACCTCCGCAGCCTCGCTCTCCCTCCCCGCCAACCGCCTCGCTCTCTACCTCTTCCAAGACCGCATCTACGCAGCCCAAGCCTACCCCCGCTTCATCGCCCAACTCATCACCAAGATCCCTCTCGACGACACCATCCATGCCCCGTTCGCAACACGCACACTGACCATCCTCGTCGGGTGTCTCACCAACATCGTCCGCGAGGTCACTTTCTTTGACACCACTGCCCACACATACAATCTCCCTCTCGACCATGGCTACTGGCGCGAGCGCAAAGCCACGCGCGACTACACCGCAGAGATGGCCCGGATTGGCGCGTTGGCATCGCTCGAGGACGGTCTCGTGTTCTTGTGGGCGATGGAAAAGGTGCACATCGTTGATATCCTTGTCGTAGCTTACTGATCGCCCGTAGATATACCTGGATGCGTGGTCTACCGTCTACGCTGCCCTCCCAGAAGCCTCCTCATCGCAAGTGCTTGAAGCACAATCACAAGTAGACCTCACAGCCAAGGCGATCACAGACCTCTCTTACAACTGGTCCAGCTCCAATCCAGACTTTGCGCAGTTCGTAAAAGAGCTTGGCGATCTCGTAGATGACTACTTCACCCCCGTTATGGTGGGTCACTCGTTGGCTGGACGAAGCGCACGAGAGGCGCTTGCTCACGCAGAGGCGATATGGGCTCGTGTCGTCGAGCTTGAAGCAGAGTTTTGGCCCGACGAAGGCGAAGAGGACACATTACGCGTGAGCAAGGAAACGGAAGAATAGACATACTTGAACATATCGCATTGTAATCTTACAAATGTCAAACGACACTGATGATCTAAATCCGATTGGTGTGTAGTGTGTTGCCAATCAACCACAGAATCGCAATAGTCTTGCCCTGCGAACGGGGTGGGTTACTGGTGCGTGCCAAATATGCTGTACTGCTCGACCTTCTGTCGCGCTGTCGCGATACTGCAACAGAATGGCCTGTATTGGCCTTGGACCTGGCCATCACACCTGACAGCAATACATGCCCACATAAAAGTTGAGGTGACTGTTAATGATTAATCTGATCTACAACAAATCAGAAACAGGAGTGACGACGTAGACAATCTTGAAACACGAAACCACTGCATGAAGAGAGCAGACAGAGGAAAATAAAAAATATGCTACACTGTGACACAAGAGCGCGTCGGCACTCTGGATTCCAAGCAGCTGCAAAAGGAGAAACTGACCGTGCACGGAACCAATCCCTAAATGAATGCAATGATGCTGACCCCAGCGGCATAGAGGACCGTGTCATGCCAGGAATTGATATGACAGACCAGACCAGTCTTTGTGACACCATCCACATAGGTATCGATGCGAAGATTCGCCTTGCAGTCAATGTCGAGAAAATTCAACGCGACAAAGACAGAGGGATTCTTCCAGAACCCGACCGTGTCGAACATGATGTCTCTGCTGTGCTTGGGCTGGGGTTTGGTCACAGAACCAGGCTCGAGATCCATCGTGTTGACGGACGTGCTAAAGATGTGCTCGCGATCCTCTGGATAGGCGATCCAGCAAGCCTGTGCGGCGTAGAGGACCGTGCTTCCCCACGTCTCAATATGCAGCGTGAACCCGCTCTTGTCGATGTCGCTGGCGCTCACACTGAGGCGCCAGTTGTGATTTTTGTCAAGATCAATGTAGTTCAGGAAGACAACAACTTTGGGGGGCGTGACGAAGGGGCGCTCAAAGTTGACGCGCACTGCGGATGGTTTGCGAGATTCCCGCATGTGTTCGCCGGTGAGAAAGTCTAGGTCTGCGGGTGTAAGGACGAAGATGTCATCGATACCCCTGTAGAGTGTTGTGTCGTCCCACGCTGAGACGTGGCAATCAACCCAAGTGTTGGTGAAGTACGGGAGTGTCGACCTGACGCGGATGTTGGCGTTTTTGCTGACATCTAGAACGCGGAATCCATGAGGGAGGCGGGGGCGGGCAACGAGCTGACGAGGAAAGCACACGGTGGCCCGAGTGTCTCGCTGCGGGTTGGCTGAGGGATGGATGATATGAGTGTCGAATTCGCAGAGGACGGGCATGAGTTTGTAGATCTGGTGAGAGGGAGAATGGACAGTGCCTAGGGGTTGAACATCCGGAGACTAGCACGGGAGATGCCGGCCGAGGTAGTGGCGTTCGATTACCCTCATTCGACGTTACTTCGTGTCCTCCCCTGCAGCGCGGATCCAATAGCTGATGCTTTGAGCATAGATTCCGTAGAGGACATTGGACGCGCGTATCGAAACACCTCACACCACGGTTCACCCGATCGTAACGACTTAGACATGGCAATGGGATCCAAGCCTAGTGACCCAAGCGTGTCGGGGCTGTCGTAATGATGTGAAGCAATGGCGACCGCGAATCCGCAGCCTTAGGAGAAAGGCAGGCCATCTGTCATTGCTGCAACTTTCTCGTCGAGTCAGTGCGCCTTCGTTTGGCACACATGTAGGTACGTACGTATCGTCTTGAACGCAGAGACCGATCACCGCAGTCTCAAACTGTATTAGTACTAGTGTGCTCTAGGTCACGAGAGATGGGGTACGGTCGCCGACATTGATGATCGGCGACCTCACCTCACTTCCAAGTACTTCGATGCTAGGCTAAATCACCGTTCAAACAAATTCCGTACTCCGTGTCCCACACTAACAAGATAATTACGCTGTGCTGTGCTCGAATGCCCCTCACCGCCAAGCGCGTAAGCAATCCTTTTCCTGACTCATGATCAAGCGAGCCACAGTGCAGAGACCGGTCTTGTGGATTCCAGACGACACTTCCAATGTTACGCTAGATGCAAGTTATGAATTCCACGTTCGCGCGTCCATTGGCTTTTAATGGACATCGTGATGGACAACAAGTTGTCGAGTCCTTGTCTTAATCCAACTTGGTCCTGGTCTCGAGAACGGCCGCCAATATGAAACACAATAACCGGAAAAATCAGACCAGGAGCATCAAGAACTTGGATCACAAAAATTCTCCCGAGGACTCCGTTTCCCAGGTAGAAAGGTACCCTCGGAAATGCATCTCATCCAGCATTCTTACCTCATCTGCACACCATACCCTTGGTGCCAGGCGTCCGTGGACAATCTCCGTATTTCGTGTTTCACACTAGAACTCGGATTATTAACGACGAACTGTCTACAGCGCTGGTGTCTCACCGAAGGCGTAGCTGACTGAGAAGTTCTGATGCATACCGTAATCAGGAACCTGTCCGAGTCTCGTCGTGGCGTTGCTCACCCCAACTGTCAGCGTAGACCAAGCCTCGGGACCGCCGCCAAGCTAGAAGACAATAACTCATGGAGTTCTGATAAGAACATTGACTTCTATCCTGTGGAAGTTTCCATACGGACAGTGAACGATTTCTTCCCAATAACCCCCATCGAATGACGGGAAGACCGGTTTGTAGAGCATAAAAGCACTCCATCCAGCTGAGGGCACTCATCACATCTTTTCTCGCTTCAACAATGTCTAAACCAGCTGCAAGAAACTACTACATCGTCAACAGGGAGACCACCTCCGATGGGACAACCCTCGCTATGAAATACAATGGCGAAGGTGCAGTCTTGACTGTCACCGAGCTCGGGAGTCAACCCACGCAAGTGGTATGTCCATCGTTGAAATGTATGATTGAGATTCTGATCGTCATATGCAGTGGGTAATCACTAACTACGATGACGGGACAACGCAAGCTGTCTCTCCCCAAGACGCCACAAGCCTCCAGGTTGACGACAAGAGCGGTAACCTCATAGTCCTCCCTGCTGCCGGCTATGCTTGGGCTATCAGGGGGGAGGACGACATATACACGTTTGTATTTTTTTCCCGCTGTCCTGCTTTCATGCGTTGAATACTTCGGTTGATTTTCAGCATTCAAGATGGTGGTTACACGGCCTTTGGGGGTATCAAGGAAGCGGCAGTGGGACAGAGCGTCGTTCTTACCACTGGGGACAACAGCGACTTGCAGAACTGGAAGTTGATCGCTGCCTGAACTAGAGAGAACGAACCATCAGATTGTTTACGTGCCGAGTCCAGAACGTATGTCCAGTCTGAATGTCATATTGTGTGTTTCCCTGAGTGTGTGGAGTGATCGATTCTAGACGCTAGCACAGGAATATTGCTAGGCTGTGGCCAGGGTCCCTTCGACGTGCCCGATGCCCAGCTACTCGATCGTCTCGCCCAGTTTTGCCTCGGGCTGTTCATAGCGTTCCTCCGCTGTGGGGAATGCATGGACGTCTGCAGCGTGAGGCGACGGTGGCATCCTAGCACCTCTGCACGACTCCTTGATCGTCATTGCAGCCCCGCAACGACGATCGTGCGGCATATTTCTTCACCCGCAACATTATTGAACGTTCTCAGCGCAGTAGCGTCGTCAGCCAAAATATTCAAATCATATGGGACGTGCTCGAGTGTACCGCATCATCTGAATGCTACATGTCGCGTGTTGGCTGCATAACTTGGAGTGATCAATCCACAACGACATGAAAGACATGCTCGTGGCCTGGATGGTCTGGTGCACACCAGCGGCAAAGAGGTGGACGAGGCACGTAGAATTTCCAGGCGTTGTTTCGCTAACACGGACCTAGGTTGCAACATGAGGTCCATTCATAATGCCAGTGCGCGTCTCCATCCTGTATCACCCACGCTCACCGTGGAGTAACCAGGAAATAAACAGTACGACGTATATTTCCTAACACATGAGGACTGTGACATACGACGACCAACGACAATATAGCCCAAACCCCGAGTAACGTTAGGGCGCCTGGACCACCTCAGAGCTTTCCAAGACCGGGTGCATTGGGGTTCTGACCATTAGCCTTGGCGCGTTTGCGGAACATTTGAGTAGATTTGTAGCCACGGATACCACCACCCCACTGACGGCGCTGCTCCTCGTACTTGTCAGAACTATGGGGAAAAGGATACCATTAGTTACTACGGACTACAAGTGTGTGATGCAGCTCACAAGTTGGCTTTAGCAGCACTGATGAGGGTGGCAAGTTCGCGCTGGTCCTCGCTCTTGACGTCCTGAATGGCCAGGATAGCAGAGGTCTTCTTGTGAACGACCGTACCGAGACGAGCCTTGCCCTTGACGATCACATAGGGGATACCCATCTTGCGGCAGAGAGCGGGGAGGAAGACAACGAGTTCGATGGGGTCGACATCGTGAGCAATGACGACTAGGGAAGCCTTCTTGGCTTCAATGAGGGCAACAATGTGGTTGAGACCATATTTGACAAAGAAAGGCTTCTTGTCCTTGGCTGCCTCCTTCTGATCGGCGGTAGCCTTGGCGATGGTTTCGAGACGTTCCTTCTTCTCGACCTTGGTCTCGGGGCGGTATCTGCATGATCGATAAGAATACATCAGGTCGTATCACCTCACGGACATACTTGTTCAGAAGCTTGAATAACTGGGTTGCCGTATTCTTGTCCAAGGTGTGCGAGAACTGCGCAATGGCAGGAGGCACCTTGAGACGCTGACTAAGTATGACTTTTTGACGCTGGAGACGGATGTATTCGGGCCATTTGACGAAGCGGGTCAAGTCGGTCTTGGGACGAATGTCCTGACCTGAACTGCTGATCAAAGATCGGTATCATCAGACCAAACATGAGCAACATACCAATACCAAAGTTACGGGGCTTGGCCTCGAAAAGAGGGTTTTTTGTGGACTTGGCGGCCTTGTTGGCAGAGCCAGGAGCGCGGGCGGGTTTTTTGCCTGAACCGGATTTAGGTTTTGGGGGCTGGTCATTGAGACGAGAACAGAGTCAGTCGCACGTTCATCACGAAGGACGGACGGGAGCGATCGCCACTGTGTCTCGGAGCTCTAGCACTCTGCTCATGATTGAGCGAGTCCAGCAATGAAACATGAGCATTCTCGTTGTCATACGATTCTGCTCATGTGTCGCTGAACCGACTGTGAAGAAACTTGGTTAGAGGTAGTCGAGTTGCATCCACAGCATGCACACACCATCCATCTTATTGTGGTTGAATATCAATGGACGTGTTGGTGCCAAGGAAATCCGAGATACAGTTTTGAGTGTCCAGCATCGACTCACCATCTTGAATTTGCTTGAGGTTGGTGTCGAGGTCTTGATGGAGGTCGGTGAGGTCGGTGAGGGATGGAATCACTCACTTGGATAATTTCAAACTCCGCTCGGAACCGGCCGAAGTCTACAGTCACCGGCCGATGACATATTAACGATACTTACTACTAGATGCTCTCCGCTGCCCTCCGACGACGCGTTCTCCGCCCCACTCGTTTCTTCACTACCCCCCATTCCCCACCAACACCGCCACCACGGCCTGGCATCCTCCGCACGTTCCTCCTCGTCGGCACGGTCTCTCTCGGCGCCTACACAACCGGCGCGCTCTTCCCCCATCCTTATCTCACGTTCATCGCACCCCGACCTGCCCCTGGCCCACCTTCAAATCCCGACTCCCCCGACTCTCTCGCCTACACCGCCGACCTCGAACGCACCCTCCAATCTCTGCCTCTCCTCCAATCCCTCCGTGCCGCTCCCGATGCCAACAACTGGTACGAAGTCCGCCCATACAAACATTTCCCAGAGGAACGACGGGTAAACAACCTCTCTGCTGGTGCACTACGGGGTCCCGGAAAGTTGGCCCTGATGCCGATGGTAAGAGCCCGGTGGGACGAGTCGGAGTCGGTAGCGATCTTACACGTGGGGAGGGGGTTGTGCGGACACGACGGGATCGTTCACGGTGGACTGCTCGCAACGCTTTTGGACGAGACTCTGGCGAGAACGGTGCGTAGGGACGATGGGTGGCAGTGTCTTTCTTTTGAACGTCGAGTCAACAGGCAATCAATAATCTACCGGACAAGATTGGCGTCACTGCGAAGCTGTCCATCAGCTACAAGGCCCCGACGTTCGCAGACCAGGTAGGATACCTCCCTCATGTCATACTCTACTTCTACAAAACCTGTTCTTGTAGTTCATCGTGATCAAGGTCCGTCTGGAAGAGAAGAACGGCCGCAAAACCACCGTCTCTGGACGCGTCGAGGACCTCAAAGGTAACCTCCTGGTCGAAGCCAAGTAAAGCACCCCTCCTCTCTACCTTGGTGCTCATGCTCATGTGATCGCACTAGCGCATTGTTCGTACAACCAAAGTACTCAAAGATGCTTAGCAACTCCGTCGTCAAGAAAGCCATGGGCGAACCAGAACCGAGGCAAAAGGATCCAGTATTGTTGGCCGAGGGCATCCCTCCACCTGCTGCTAAATCATAGATCTGTGAGGGCCTCTGCTTTTTGGGCTGATGTTTTCACTTCATAGAGAACACATGGAGAACACTATATCAGAGTCCTATATCTTTCACATCGCATGTGTTCAAATACCCCCCATAAACACATACTTCTAGCTGATTCTTTACACCCGACTGATTGACTCATGCTATCGGGATGTAGATCACTCGGAAAAGACAAATATTCACGGAAATGCCATTTGAGGTACGTGAGAGGAGTGCGGACTGTGCAGCTGACCTGCCATCGTGGTGTGGCTATGAGTGGGTGTTAGATAGATTATGTTAGGCTTGCAAGTCCCTCATTCTTCTTACTAGTACACGACCCACCGCTCAGAAATGGTGAACCCGATCAAGTAAATGGAGCCACTAGGTCACCAAGCACGAAAGGATGATGGGCGACAGTCCGTAAGATGAGTCGGGCATACATAACCTCATGTGATCTTGACCTAACGCTGTGCGGGACCGTGGCTTTCCCAGTCAGTCTTCAGCTCAAATTCTTAATGGGGTCATGCCCCACTGCAAACTAGATCTGGTTGTTACTTGAGTGTATGGAATGCACGAAAATCGAGGTGGTGCTGCTTACACCTCCCACGACCCAGCAGACTCTCTGTCTACCATATCCCGACTCGCCCACTCGTGATTACCCTAGCTGATACTGGACAAGACACTACTCTGGTATCCAACGGTATTGTGGATGGCGTATATGAATTGGATTCAAGTAATTTGGGGGGATGATCGAGTACATAGGGTACTCCACCCCATAACTTGAACTCTTCGGGACTTAATAGTACAAATGCATCGAATACCCTAGTTCTAACCTTTCAGCTCTAACGTCAGGCATTCCGATGTCTGCGTTCTTGAAATGCGCGTAGTCTGCTAGAATGGTTCGTACGCGAAGGATCCATCAAGACATCCCAGACTTTGGACGGCTATATTAGAGTTTTGTTTCAGTCAAGATAAGCAATGCAAGAACCTGATGTACTTCCCATCCATGATTTTTTTTTTGATGCGACCAGGGCCTTTCACCTCGACGGGTTCGACATACAGGTCTTCGATTAGTACATTTAGCGTTTCTCGCGCATCGTCCGGTGTGCTTGGGAGGGAAGTGAAACATGCCCGGATCCCATGACGCGAGGCGAATTCACTCCAACACGCCGGGACGACATTCTCATCATGGTAGCCTTGCAGTACGACGATCACGGGACAGAGTTGCCCACCTTCTGTGTAGAACCTCTTCAGCGCGCCAACGTCAGTCGAGGACATGCGGTGATTGACTAGAGGGGAGGTGTAGAAGACGAGCACTCCTGCGCTAAGGTTTCCAGTGTCCTCCGTCATTCTGGGTGAAGGCGTGTGCGGGGTACGCTTGTTCACCTGATCAAACGCGTACTGCCTATCGCCTATCTGCTCCGTGTTTTTGTGCAAGACGACAGTATTTCCTGACAGGGGGTCGATGAAGGAGCCGCAGACGATCACCTTCCGTTTGGCAGCTGTATTTCGCAGACTAGCCATACGGAACATGGAGACCCACGAAATGAGTGACGCATCGACTTTCCAAGGAGGGAGCTCGGAGTACTTGACCACGAGCTCGCACAAGAGTTTCCGCGAATGAGAGCGTCGCTGCTGTATGGTAGGATCCCCGATATTGAGTGTCGTCACGCATGCATGTGCATGGAAGGACATCCCGTATCGCTGTAGCGCAGCCTCGTTTGTAGCCCACCACGTCTCCATATCGTCTAGTTGGTGCTCCAGGCCAGTCACAACCAATGCGACAGGCACTTTCTTCCGACAGACGGTGACATAGAATAGGTCGTAGTTGCGTTTAAGGGCCTTAGTGAGTCGGCTGGCGCGGATGCAGTATATGATCAGGTGGATGCCCCCTGATTGTCCCAGCTCTTGCATCAACACTTTTAAATTCTTTTCTGCTACCTCGGCAGGTACCGTTCCCTCGGTTCCTTCGTCCAGTCCCGCAGTGTCCCAGAGGGAGCACGACATGTCGCCTAGCATGACGGAGTGCCGTTTGTGCTGGAAAGTACACCCGAGAGTATCATTGGAGGTACTTGCGAGTTCCTGATCGGCAATCAGGTTAATGATGGACGACTTTCCAACGCCGGTTTCACCAAAGATGACAATATTTGGAGTATAAATCTATGGAGAAGATGCTCAGTCACGAAAGGAAATAGCGACTGTTCAACATTACCTGCTCTCGTAGATTGCCGACTGGAGTGGGTTTAGTGGCGGAACGTGCAAGGTTCTGCTCATTACCCTGAACAGTGGGAGAGTCGTATTGTGTGGTAGCGTTTATATTTTTATCAGGGAATTCAGTAACGGGAGACGTCCCTGGCAGATGCTGATCCTTATTTTGAGGACTGCATGAGCCGTGTGGGGTGGTATTTTCGGTATGGAGACCTGTAAGTTCCTATAGAGAAGATGCTTAGTCATGGGAGAGAGTTGGACCATTTGACTTCACCTCTTTTCCTTGTTCGTCGACTGGAGCAAACTTGCTGGTGGAATGTGGGGAGTCTGAACGTGCAAAACCATTCTGCTCAGTATCCGGGGCGACGGGAAAGTCGTGTTGAGGATTGCCCTGTGTATCTAGGAAGTCGGTGGGAACATCGATATGTACGAAGTCCTATGGATAAAAACGCTCAGTCACAGAAGCAAGTAGAGTGCCATGCAACTTTACCTCTCCTAGTTTCCCGTCGACTGGGTCTGGATTGGTAGTGGAGAGATGTGGAGGTTCTGAGCATGCAGAACTTCCACTAGCTGGAGCAATGCGAAGATCATGTCGTGAGACTTGTTCTGTATCCTGATCAAGGCAAATGAATCGGGATGTGTTTCCATTCAATGCGGAGCCAGTTCCCAGTCTGCACCGGGGTATGTATCGGCAAGACTTACCTCCTTTCCTGGTTCTGTGTGGAATCCTGTGGTGATGTTCTCCATGGTACAGCTAGACAGACTGGAGCGCTTAAGCCGTCCTGTTGGATTGTATACACGCTCGCGATCGTCTCTTGATATCGAAGGCTCTTGATCCATTCTTCGTGAATGCGAGCACGGAGTCCTTGGTGGGCCAGATAAAACTGTGGACTGGAGCCTGGCAGAAGGTAAACGAAGATTACGATAATTAAAGGTGCCAATGCAACAAATCCGGTAAACATGCGTACACCGGATTTAGGGTATGTGAATTAAACTCGCTTGCGGGCATGCGTAGATCGCAAACTTGAGACCATTAGCCAATCGATAAGCAGTAAGACGGTGCACGTTATACGTAAATATCGAACCTACCTGGGTGCAAAGTTAGGTTCAAATGCCGAGAGTACAGCAACACCAGAATGGAAGCACACCGGAAGCATTGCATTGCGCCTCAACAGTTATCAATATCTGGTGAGTTCGGCAACGTGGCAAGTATCTTCTCCGTATCACGGTGATGAAACAGTCATATTGTCGATGAGTGTGCCACAGTACCCCTTCAACTCCCAACACATCCCAACGACAGCGCTTGTCGAATCGGAATTTTGGACTTTCAATATGTCTCCGATCAAGCGCGGCGGGATGAGCGGAGACAACGCGGCGAGACCTTGCGAAATATGATTCAAACTCCGAAAGTCCTGGAAGCTATCTATCTACTTACATGCTGTGATGCTGTGTGGGACTGTGCCAAGTCGCTTTGCAGTGGATTCCCTCCCCTCGTCTTTCAATACCCTTCATCGGGTCCAATTCAATAACGCAAAGTCTAGTATTAGGGTCTTCATCAATAACATCGCTCCCACTTTCTTCCTCTCTTGACCACTTACATGGGCCAGGGATCAAGCAACTTTAATACCTCGGGCTCATCCCGGAGACACGACAGCCAACCAGCTGCAAACATGAACTACCAGTCTTCTTTCAATACACCAGAGGAAGAACGGTCCCCACCTTATGTACCCATGAACGGTGCTGCCGAGCATAACGAATGGGACGGTAAGTCGGTTAAATCACCTCCACCCTCGAACTGCCGTTCCTGAGAAACAACCTTGAGATTCTGGTGTGCCCGTCTGGACGAGCAGCTCAGAAACCCAAGACAGTTCAGGAACCCAAGACAATATGTTACCTCAAAATCCTTTTGGCTATGATGGTGCAAGACCTGGTATGTCTGTCCACGAATTGTCACGTAGGATCACATTGAAAATGGCTCCCTCACATCCGTTGCTAGCCCACGCCATGAGGCGCAGAAATGTGATCCTCTTCGGAGAAACTGGTGTGGGCAAGAGCTCGGTAATCAATCTGATGGCTGATGCAGAAATTGCGGCGACCTCTTCAAACCTAGACGGTTGCACACTGGGGGCGACCGAGTACTCGTTTACCCTTCCTGAGGGGACACCACTCTGTATTTTCGATACAGTTGGGCTCAACGAACCCGACATGGGTGTCAACACCTTCTTTGGCGCCATCGAAAAAGCGCATCGACTTATCACGTCCCTACACGGCGCCGGTGGTGTTGATCTTCTCCTTTTCTGCATCAGAGGCGGACGCATCACTTCCACGATGCAGCGCAATTACCGTTTGTTTTTCGAGTTTCTGTGCGGGAAGAAAGTGCACCTCGCGTTCATCGTCACGCATCTCGAATACGAGGTCGTCATGGAGGACTGGTGGGAGAGGAACGAGAGGACGTTTGGGGAGTACGGCATCCAGTCTGTCGCCCATGCGTGTATCACAGCCGCCCCGGCCCGAGTGACGACGCTCGCAGGGAAACGAGCAGAGTCGCGGAGCGCCCTGCAGAAGATGCTTCACGAGGCTTTGAGCCGCCCAAGTACTCCGTACGTGCAAGACGTACGGGGTTGGTTCATGTCCACGGTTGATATGATTCAATCGTTTCTGATGAAGGGCTTGCCAAAATCTTTCTGGACGAGAATCTTGCTGAAGAAGCTTGAAACTCGCTGCGCGATGTCTCCCGACGAGGCTCAACAGCTGGCGGATATGCTTGCTAGAGGGTAGATAGTCCACTTCTGTATACAGTAACGAGATTCTCTTGGATTTATTTGACATCAGCATCGATTCTCCCGTCTCAAGCCATTCCTTCGTGCACGTAGACAACCATATTCATTAGTGGGCTGCGCAGATTCGCACCATCATGTGACCAGGAGCCAATCAAAAATACTTCGTTTTTTTCCTGTAAATTATTTCAAAATAAATACGGGGGCTGTCATTCCTTGTTAACATATTCCTTAATTTCTCGCTGGCCGCTCTCGAAACGTTGCTATCCGAACTCTTCAAGAAAAGCTCCGCTCCCTTTATAATATATCTCGACACTCGAAGAAGCGGACGAGATAGATGCACTATCGTGCCTCGTAGACGGTCTGGTCACCAGACTACAACAAACACGCCATCTTAGATACTTTGACCATTCCAATCCCGGTCTACTCAAGGCTCGGTTTTATCTTAGGTTTTGGGAAATTTGAATTGGCCTCAGTTAGTCATACAGATCAGTATGTCATTGATTAGCACAGGGGGCTAGGAACAGCCATGACTTGGTATCATTATAAGCTTTACTCACAGCTTCGCAGGTGCATCATGTAAGGAACCCAGAGCGAATTATCCCAGCATGACGTCTAGTACATGTACCGTATGCGCCACTTAAGGAATCCTCGCAGAATGGTAAATTCGCGCACGTCGCACTAGTCACAGTGGACCATCATACCGCTGAAAAACACATTTCAGGCTAGTTTTGAGGTGGTTCGATAAGCCACTGTCTCACCGAGTGAGTTTTTCCAATGAACCATCGCCACAAGAGCTCCACGACGGCATCATACGCTCTTTGGAGTCTCGAGGTTTTGGCCTTGACGTGCTCGATGCACAACTTCTCAATCATCTCGTCCAACTTCGCCTGTTCATCCACAATGGTGAATGCACGAATGCCTCTGCAGCGCGAGGCGACATCATTCCAGGATCTATGGGCAACTTGATCGTCGCTGCAGCCCCGCAACACAACGATCATATTGGGACGTGTTGCCCTGCCCGCAATATCATAAAATGTCTTCAGTGCGGCAACGTCGTCCAGCGAGATTTGAGTGCCGACCAGAGTGGAAGTATAGAAGACGAGCAAGCCCGCCTTCTTGCCAGATGCTTCAGGGCGGAGTGGGCCGTCGATATACACCAACTCGTATTCGAGTTGTCGATCACCTATCAAGCGTGTGCGTGTTCGACATGAGGCAGTGCCGCCGTCGTAGATGATCACCCTCCGAGTGGTGTTCTTCCCTATGAAAGAAGCCCCGGAAAGGATATTGTGGAACGTGGCCCATGAAATCAACGAGGCCTCAATGTTACAGGGGGTTTGCCGGGCATACTCGACGACTAGGTCGCGCAGACGCCTCTGCGAATCTGATCTCCGTGCTTGGATAACGGAGTCGTCAACCTCCAATGTTGTCACGCACGCATGTGCATCAAACCACATTCCACAGCGCTGTAGCGCCGCCTTGTTTTCGTCCCACCATGTCTCCGTGTTTCCTTGCTGATACTCCAGGCCGGTCACGACCAGCGCGATAGGAACCTTCTTCCGACAGACAGTGGTGTAAAATAGGTCGTAATTGTGCTTGAGAGCCTTGGTGAGTCGCGTGCCGCGGATACAATAGATGACCAGGTGGATGCCCCCCGAATGCGCCAGGCTATGCATCAACGTTCTCAGGTTGCCCTCTGCCACCTTGGCGGGTACTGTCCCCTCGGATCCTTCGTCTAGCCCAGTGGTGTCCCAGAATGCGAACAGCATCCCATCTAGCGTGATGATGTGGCGTTGATACTGGAAAGTGCACCCAAGCGCGTCATTGGATATGTGTGCACGCCGCTGACCGGCAATGAGGTTAATGATGGATGACTTCCCCACACCAGCTTCACCAAATATAATGATATTTGGGGTATGGGCTTCATTTACGACATCCATTTCCTCTGGGATCTCCTGAGGATCAAAATGTGGGTCGTAGAAGCGAATCGAGGACAGTTCCACCTACTGGTCTGCCTTGCCAGAGAACTACGGAAGGTCGCATAAATTCTGATTTGGGAGCAACACTCTGCTCATTACCCGGAGTGGGAGAGCTAAAGCAGGTGTGTTGTGGAGCAAGTGCATCGTGTGCATGCGTATGAAAAGTCTTGGTATCAAAATTTGTACTCTGAATTCTTTATAAATACTTTGACGGAGAATAATTTTCACAGCTTACCTGTGCCTCGACGACGTCCTATACGGCGAGATCCTCAGTTAAGAAGACAAGAAAAACAATCGTTCTACTTACACCCTTCCCCGGCCCCACGACCAAACTTGTTTGGGGCGGCGATTCTGTGTCGTCCTCATTTATCGCACTAGGTGGAGCAGAAACATTGTTTGGTTCAATGGCGTATCGACTCACGTCCGCTGTTCGGTGTTGGACGTCGGAAACCGCCGCCATCTCCACTGAATCGGCTTCTCTGTCCTGAACATAGGAAAAAGAGAGCATTTGTTGGAAACTCTGCGTGTGGAGCGTCATTAAAAACTCTTGAAATATTAGCAGCGTTCAGGGATGGTCAACGTCTGGTAAATCCACGATGAACTTCATCCCTAGCAGGGAGCAATCTGAATCAGGGGTACATGACATAATCACGTGAGCCTATGCAAAGGAAAACACGCGGAGTTTCAAGATACATATGTTGGCAGGGTAGTTGACTCCACTTGATTCACCTTGCCATGATTTAGTCACCCTTGTTGATGGGTTAAGCTTCAAGCTCGACCAGGACCTGCAAAGCCTCCCACATTGAGATCCGTGTCGCGGCCTACAACTGGTCTAGATCCAGCATAGTATGAATCTAATTTATTCAAACCATAATTCTCAGTTTAGAATTGGGACTCACAACCCCTAAATGAACCTCCTCTTCTGTCTCTCCTTTCACCACTCGCACGGGCCAAAAATCAAGCGAGCTCAATAAAACCATGAGATCTCAGTCTTCCAATATGAAAGAGCCTGAGGAGGAGCAAACCCCATCCGTTGATGGGCTTTCTGACCAATGCGAATGGAATGGTACGTCGATCAAGTCAGCTCCACCCTTGACCCTCCCCTCAGTGAGAAAATGTTGAGATTGTGGTGTGCCGATCTGGATGAGCGACTCGGACGCAGAAGAAACCCCAGACAAAAACTCGTCCCACTCGAACCCTTTCACCAACGACGGCGCAAGGCCTGGTACGTCTGTTCGAAAGATCCCAATGATTAACCTTGAAAGAGCGACTCGGGCGTAGAAGAAACCCAAGACAAAAACTCGTCCCACTCGAACCCTTTCACCAACGACGGCGCAAGGCCTGGTACGTCTGTTCGAAAAATGCCAATGAATGACCTTGAAAGAGCGACTCGGGCGTAGAAGAAACCCAAGACAAGAACTCGTCTCACTCGAACCCTTTCACCAACGACGGCGCAAAGCCTGGTAGGTCTATTCGAAAGATGCCAATGAATGACCTTGAAAGAGCTCACTCGCGCGCAGAAGAAATTCAAGACCAAAACTCGTCTCACTCGAACCCTTTCACCTATGACGGCGCAAGGCCTGGTACGTCTGTTCGAAAAATCCCAATGAATGACCTTGAGAACGTCACCCTCTCACTTGTCGCTAGCTCGCGTCACGAAGCCCAAAAACGTGATTCTCTTTGGAGAGACTGGCGTGGGCAAGAGCTCCATTATCAACTTGATGGCCGATGCTGAGATTGCGACGACTTCTTCGAACCTAGAA
>JBBPJQ010000798.1:0-16578 GCA_038088795.1 Boletus rex-veris
ACTGGATGCTTCATTGACTACACTACTGTTGTGGCTTGCGACATTCCCACCACACGACTCAAGACTCCCCTGCAGGCAAGCAATGTAGATGGCACCCCCAATCAAAATGGCCTTATCCATAAAAAGGCAACAATCATACTATGCATTGGAGAAATGACCGAACTCTGGGACTTCCTTGTTATTGACCATGGCAAGGACGACGACATTCTCGGGCTACCATGGCTCTGCGAACGCAATCTGGAGATAGACTGGAGTACAAGATTTGTGCGTATGACTGACGAGGAACCGACCTCGCAAGAATCTGACGTGGACCCAACCGCACTTCGTACCGGTGGACGTGAGGACTTGGTGGCCCTCAGTCACACCATCACATATTTCAATCGCAAATGCCAGGTGGAGAAATTACGGAAACGTCATGTCACATGGTGGCAACAAAACATTGACCAGGACCAGTGGAAAAGGACCACTTGGCTTTACCTGAAGGTACCTGACGCAAAACCAACCGCACAGCGGGAAGAGATACCAGCACTCATAGACTGTGAGGAGGATGATGACGAAGACGAGCCCACTGGACCTTCCATTCGTAAAACAACCATTTCAACTTCGCTTGCCCAGGCTCAGGAGGCGAAGAAAACTAAAGTTGAGCTCCTGCGGGAATTCTCTGACTTCGAGGATGTCTTCCAAAAGAGGGACGACGGACCCCTTCCGCCTTATAGGACATTCAATCATGGCATAGATCTAGACAATTCCTTCAAACCCAAGGTTGCCAAGGTCTACCCGCTCAATCCCAAGGAGCGAGAGGCATGTAAAGACTTTATTGATGAACACATGAAGGCCAGACATATATGACCTTCCAATTCCCCCATGGCATCCCCATTCTTCTTCATCTCCAAGAAGGATGGCAATCTTTGTCTGTGCCAGGACTATTGGTATCTCAATGAGCATACCATCAAAAACACCTACCCACTCCCTCTCATAGGCAATTTGATGGATCAGCTCAAAGGATCCAAACACTTCACAAAGATGGATATTCGCTGGGGCTATAACAATGTCTGGATCAAGACTAAAGACGCCTGGAAGGCAGCATTCATAACGCCTTTTGGCCTCTTCAAGCCTCTTGTCATGTTTTTCGGCCTTTGCAACAGTCCAGCAACTTTTCAGTTGTTTATGGACTTTATTTTTAAGGATATGGTCGCGGAAGGGTGGCTAATCATTTATATGGACGACATGCTGATCCACTCCAAGGATCTTAAGGAGCATCATGAAAGGACGAGTCGAGTCTTGAAACACCTGTGGGACAACAGACTCGGTCTCAAATTGGAGAAATGCACATTCAATGCCGACAAAGTCAAATTCCTTGGTATGGTTGTTCATGAAGGACTTATCAAAATGGATCCAGCCAAGCTCTTGGCTATCAACAAATGGGAACCCCCCAAATCAGTATGCACAGTCTGTTCATTCATCAAATTCTGCAACTTTTACTACAAGTTCATCCCTAACTTCTTGGAACTTGCTCGGCCGATCTTGGATCTTACAAAGAAAGGGCAGCCATGGTCCTGGCCGCACGTGCAACAAGAGGCTTTCGATTCCCTCCGTCAGGCCTTCACTTCTCGATCAGTATTAACCATGCCAGATACTTCCCGACCATTCTTTGTCATGACCAATGCCTCCCTGACCGCCACAAGGGGGGTACTCATGCAAAAAGACGGCAACGGTGACATGCACCCATGCTGTTACTCCTCCAAGATGTTCTCTCCCACAGAACATAACTATGACATCTATGATAGAGAACTTCTCGCAGTTCTCCACACCCTTGAGGAGTGGCACCACTACCTCACCGGAACCGACCAGCCTGTAACTGTGCTCACAGACCACAAGAATCTGTGCTACTTCAAGGACCCCAGACAGCTCTCTAGGTGGCAAGCTAGATGGCTGTTGACATTACAGGACTACAACCTCCTGTTTCAACACATACCCGGCACCAACATGGGCCCTGCAGATGCGCTTTCTCGCCGGGATGAGACAGACACCTCAAAGGATAATGCTGATGTGGTCCTCCTTCCGGAAGAACTCTTTTTAAGGAAAATAGACGCCGACCTCTGTGGAGCCATCAAGTGGTCTACTGAATCTGACTTTTTCATACTCGACCAGTTGAAGCAGCTGCATGGCGGCACTTCTGGTATCCCTCGCTCCTCCATCCATGACTGGCGATATGAAGACTCCATTTTATACTTCAAAAATCGGGCCTATGTGCCTGAAGCCCACTGGAATGACCTTCTCCATGTCGTCCATGGCTCTCCTGCGGGCGGCCATGGTGGTTACTACCGGACCATTAACACGGTACAACATGACTATTGGTGGCCTGGACTCACTGCTTATGTGCGCTGCTTTATTCAAGGCTGTGCCATTTGCCAGGCCAACAAGGTCAACACCCATCCTACCGTTCCTCCCCTCATGCCGATGCCAGTGGCTTCTACTTGCCCCTTTCCAATGTCTCTCAGTTGATCTCATCATGGACTTGCTGCTGTTGCACAGATATGATTTGGTTATGGTTGTGGTCAACCATGGCCTTACAAAGGGGGTAATTTTCACCCCTACTCACAAAAGTGCGGACACCAAGGGCGTTGCGCAACTATTCTTCGAAAAGGTCTTTCCCGTTTTGGACTCCATGACAAGGTTATCTCGGACCATGGTCCACAGTTTGCCTCCGCCTTCGCTCTAGAACTGGCGAGGCTCTTGCAGTATGATCCGCTCCTTTCTTCCACCTATCACCCCCAAACAGATGGAGAAACAGAACAGGTCAATCAAGAACTGGAAACCTATCTTCGGATCTTCTGCCAAGGGGACACCACCCAATGGTCGGACTTATTACCAATGGCGGAGTTCTGCCACAACTCCTCCGTTCATTTGGTAACAGGAAAGACTCCGTTTTCTCTAATGATGGGATTTGAGCTGAGGGCCTATCCATCACTGGGCAACACCATCTTCTTACCCACTCTGGAAAAACACCTTGGAGACCTCAAGAAGGCTCGCAAGGAAGCTACCACCGCCCATGAAAAGGCACAACGATATATGCGCAAACGAGTCACCTCACACTTCAAACCTTGGAAGGTTGGAGATAAGGTGTGGCTCAAGGGCCACAACCTGAGACTCCGCTACCCCTCTTGCAAACTTGCTCCTCAAAGGGAAGGACCCTTCGAGATCACACAGGTCATACACCGTTTCATATAAACTCCACCTTCCACACACCTGGAAAATCCACAATGCCTTCCACGCATCGCTTCTGACTCCCTATCAGGAAACTGCAGAACATGGACCTAATTTTGTTCTGCTTCCGCCAGACTTTATAGACAGAGAAGAGGAATTTGAAATAGATCAAATCCTCTCCCATCGGGGTTCCGCTCAACACCGCCACTATCTCGTTTCGTGGAAAGGCTATCCGTCTTCCAAAAACACTTGGGAACCCGAGTCCAATCTTGGACATGCACAGGATCTCCTCGAGGAATATAAGGCCAGGGATCCCATTGCCTTCCCTTCCTCATAACCATCACCACTCTCAGTCGAAATTGCTTTTTGAGTCGAGCCCTCACTCCTCATTATCACTCCCCCATGTCCAATGTCCTCCCGCTCCAACTCCCCATTCGTGTACACAGACTCCCCACTAGAAATCGACGAATCCTCTATTCTTCAGTCCTTGAGAATGCTGCTGCCACCCTTGCTTTCGGAGCTCTTCCCATATACCGAGATCAACCGGTACTCAAATCTCTGGTGGAGCTCTTTCACACATATGCCACTGCTCGCACCATCCATGCTCAGCTCCTCCCCCATGGGACTCTGCCCATCTATGCTTCAGCCATGGAGCAGGCCATCCACAAGTGTTGGGACGCAGTCCTCGACGCTCTATCCGATCATGGATTCACTGATGTCATCCATGGACTACCTCAATGATGAACCCAACCATCCCTGGGATACGGACACCTGGGCCAGAGACTACCCCAAGGATCTCTGGGCAGATGACTCCACCACCTCCACAGGAAAATCTTCCTGCTCCTGTACCCCAATTCCCATCCCAGCTCCAATGCCCGCCGCTCGCACTCCTACCCCCTGCAGAGATTCAGAGCCTACTGGAGGACTTAGCGCGGGTGCTGGCTCCAGAAATCTTTCTGAGAGGCCCGCTACTGCCGCTGAGGTTTCAGCCTTCCTCTCCACAGTCCCCTTACTCAGAGACACCACATCTCCCCCTGATGATATCATTCTCCCTGCCCGGGAGCGACCCACCACTCCAACACCCTCCAAGCGTACTTGTAAACTCAACAAGCAACAGACTGCCATGATCATCTTCGGGTTACCCTCATCCGTGTGTGGAACTCTGGGAGCAGCCTCAGCCCGAGGCGGCCAACGCCCTCGCAAGGCCACTTCTTTCCCCTCCTCCAGCCACTACAACAAGGACACTGCGGCAATGCCCTCACCGTCGCCTGGGTCCTCACATAACCCTATAGACACTGATCGTTTCCCAACTCCCAAGCCAGCTCTTTCCCACTGCTTTGTTTGTCAGCAACAGGGGCACATTCGCCCCAATTGCCCACACTATGAGTGCCCCTTCTGTCACACCACCGCTCCCAGTCACATCCAGACCTATTGCCCTCGTTGCTGCTGCCTTCTCTGTGGAGAACTCAGCCACTGTGACAAGAATTGTCTCATTCATCGCAACCCCACTGACGACTATGATCCAACTGACTATGAAGTCAATGAGGGCAACCAAGATTAAAGAGTCTCG
This sequence comes from Boletus rex-veris, assembly GCA_038088795.1. NCBI lineage: Eukaryota > Fungi > Basidiomycota > Agaricomycetes > Boletales > Boletaceae > Boletus > Boletus rex-veris. The sequence continues at coordinate 4,778 of JBBPJQ010000798.1, forward strand.
CAGGTGCTTCGATGCTAGGAAGGGGGTATTGTTACAGTTTAACAAGGGGGCTACGTTTTTCTTTCACTTATCACTCGCTTGTCTTTCGTCTCACTCACTCTAAGGAGTTGTATTCATACTGGAGTCGTCCTCCAGCTAGTCAGATCTCATTTCTCAATCTCTTTCCCCTTTGACTCACACGGCTCTCCTGATCCCCATGCTATATTTAGATTCCTTTCACTCTTCTGTCGGCCATCACCTTTCTTCAGACTTCTCTGATGGCCGAGATAGTATTTCCAATGATGCTGTGTATCATATCTAGATCTGCTGCGGGACTGTGTCTCCGCATTGCAGAACAGAATCCCTTCGGGCTTCCATCTCCTTATTTCATATTCCATCTCTCGCACGGACCAGGGGCCTACCATATATATAGTCTCATACTTCTCGCCTGTATTTCCCTAAGCTAGTTCTATGCAATATCAGTGTTAGTTCCTAGTGACCTCGAGTTCTGCATTGTTCCAGGATAGAGAGACCGTCGAGTCTTCACATCGTCTCAAAGATAGACTTCGTTCCTATTCATTCGTCATACCTCTTCTCACCGATGCTACGCTCTTCGACCCGTATCATATCACAGCTCGTCAACACTACGCTGTGTGTTACAATACCCCACTTAAGTCATCATGTCTAATGGATCTAACCCCATTGTGGATGCCTATAATAATTTCACAGCTATATTAGGAGATTAGAGTCTGGCTCAGACACAAGAAAGATGGAATGCCATAATTGACATCATGGCTGCTACTCTCACCACATGCACTAACCTAGGACAAGAAACCAATGCTCTTACCACTACAGTTACACATCAAAAAACTGAGAACTCTGACCTCGAAAACAAAGTCAGAGATCTCACAGATTGATTGAATCTTATACCCACTACAGCCACTGCAGCCTCAGCTGCTCGAGGCTACTCCCAAAAAGTTGAGATCTTCGCAGATCCAGGAGACTATGATGGAAGCCGTGCCAAGTTTGATGAATGGTGGGCTAAGATACAAGCATGGCTACACCTTAATGCAACAGCCATACCACCCAATTCCTACACTACCATCCAAGCAGTCCTATCCCAACTCAAAGGACCTACTGTAGGACAGTTCACTGAAACTTGACTGGCTCGAGGACCTATCTATCTTTGGCACCAGCTAGAAAAAGAACTACTCAAGTTTTTCCACCACGCAAACCAGAAAAACTGGGCTCTCATGGAGCTTAACAAGTTCCATCAAGGAGACCTTAAAACAGGACCATTTATCACTAAATTCAAGTCCCTATACAATATGGCTAGCATTGATGGAGCACACACCTGTGCTATACTTGAGAAAAGTATGAGACCTTCTATTCTTGTGCAGATTGCTAGAGAAAAGAAACGACAGACTCTCATTGGTTCTTATGTTGAAATAGTATCTGAGATCAGATTGACTCATTCTCAGATGTTCCAAGAAGAAATCCTATCACAACAACTCCATGAACATCAGACTCATTGACAAAGAAGAAGATACCCTTGACATTGGTTATTCCAATAAATCCCAAAAACCCAAACAGAGATCCTCAGGAGGATCATCAGGATCTACCTCAAGTTATTTCAACTGTGGAGATATAGGGCACTTTGCTAAAGAATGCAAGAAGTCTTCCACACGCTGCCCTCATTGTAATTAATCCAGAGGACAACATAAACCCATATGCAGCAAAGGAAGAATGCTTCACACTACTACCATCAATCCAGCTACATCATGGGATCAGGTACAAGAAACCTTACCTCATGCTTGTCAAGGAATGACTTTTGATGAAGTCCATGCACTTTTCCAATCTATGCCTTCCAACTCTAAGGGAAAAGCCAAAGCAACTTGAATGACCTGGGCAAATAAGTTGCATCTTGATCCACAAGTTCTGAAATTATAAATAACTCATCAACTATCTATTCAAGTCTAGAGAGGCCTTCAATTGATTTGAAGCTTGGCTGGAACTCCATACCAGTGCTTGATTCTTCTAAAGAACTATTGGAACTCCCAGACATTATTGAAGTAAACCCTTTACATTCAAATCCATCCACCATTGAACAGCAGCATATTGACATCTGCCAGATGTATTCCTTTCTATCTGATAAAGATATTAAGGAACTGCTTTCATTACCCGAGATTGCTAGAATCTGAGGCAACCCTGCCAAGGAAATCATGTTACCCATATCCATCATAAAATCTGAAAGACACTCAATTAAAACTCTTGTGTTATTGGACTCAGGAGCCAATACCACATTTATTGACAGAGATTGGGCTATAAAAACCAAATTTCTTTGAAACCCCTAGATCGCCCAATCTCTGTATTCAATGTTGATGGAACACATAATGCCACTGGAAGCTTGACACACTATGCCAAGCTTATGATTAATTATCTTAGACATCAAGAAAAGACAATTGCCAAAGTAACTAACTTTGACAAACATCAAATGATCTTAGGCTATATATGGTTACAACATCATAACCCAGAGATCAATTGGGAAACAGGAACCATCTGCATGACACATTGTTCTACATCTTGTCAGACCACATCAAGAAGTCCTTTCCTAAGAACTATTGAGAAAGAAGAACACAATCTACTTGTTTGGATCAATGCTGCCAAAATAGATCTAAAAACTAAACCAGATCCGAAACCCACAGATCTAGTCCCTAAGGAATACCACAAATATCTCCATGTGTTCACAAAGAAAGAATCTAAGCAAATGTTTATCAGGAAACATTGGGATCACACTATGATCAATTTCACAAAGGTTATATCAGACCTTCAAAGTCTCCACAAACTTCCCCTGTCTTCTTTGTCCCAAAGAAAGATGGAAAGAAATGAATGGTACAGGATTACTGATATCTCAATAAATATACAATAAAAAATAACTATCCACTGCCACTGATCTCCCAGCTTGTTGACAAGCTTAAGGGAGCTAAGCTATTCATGAAAATGTATTTCTGATGGGGATACAATAATGTTCACATCAAAGAAGGAGATGAATGGAAAGCTGCCTTCATCTTCCACTGAGGAGCCTATGAATCACTAGTAATGTTCTTTGACTTATGCAACTCCCCATCCATATTTCAAACAATGATGAATGACCTATTCTCCGATATGAACAGTGTCAGTGTCATCTATATTGATGATCTCATGATTTTCAGCAAAACAGATAATTGCTAAGAACATAATAGAATTGTACTTGAAGTACTAAAGTGCCTAAAAGAAAATGATCTCTTTGTAAAACCAGAAAAATGTTTCTTCCACATCAAAGAAGTAGAATTCCTAGGGATGACTATTACCCCTGACAGAATTCACATGGATGATGACAAAGTCAAAGCAGTACTTGACTGGCCTATGCCAACTACTGTTTGACAAGTCCGCAGTTTTCTTGGTCTTGCTAATTTCTACTGCTGATTCATTATTGACTATGCACAAGTTGCTTGCCCTTTCAATGACCTCACTAAGAAAGATAACCCTTTCAAATGGACTGATGCACAACAAACCACATTTGATATGCTCAAACATAAATTCACCACTGCCCCGATACTTGCATTCCCCGATAACGACAAAACATTTCGATTAGAAACTGATGCTTCCAATTATGCCACAGGAGCTGTACTCTCTATCGAGACTAATGGCAAATGGCATCCAGTTGCTTACTCATCTCATTCTATAGTTTCCACTCGATTTTTCTTCTTCTATCTTCTATCGCATCTATTCGGTCACGGACTCTAGGCTGCATCAGATCAGCATCAGAATGTTGTCGGATAAATGTGCATGTGTCTCATACACATTCAAAATCAATGTCTATGTAGTGTGATTATCTGAGACATGGAAAAGAGGGGAAAAAAGGGGATGGTCTATCTGTTTTAAGTGTTTTTGATGTTTTCTTGATCATGAAACAGAGAGGAAACAGATAACAGATGAAACATATCAGGAGACTGTCTGTTGTTTTGTTGTTTTTAGTGATGTTTTGATGTGCGATATAGGGTCACCGGACGAATTCTGGGGTGGAACGGATACATATCGGATATGTTTCAGATGGATTACTGGTGGTCTGTTTCAGCATCCTTGTACTCTTCAGTGTCCTTGTACTCTTCAGTGTCCTCGTACTCTTCCTTGTGCACTATATCTTCCTCAGCATTGAACTCATCGAGTTCCTCATCTGCCAAACCCATCAATTCCGTGACTAGGATGGTAATTTTTGACCTAGGGAAATATGGTAAAAGTTGAAATGTGGTGTAATGCAATCTCGAAACAGCGCCATCCAACTCGGCCAGCAAGTACAATCCTCCAGTCGTCCTGCAAAGGACAACCATTGGACCAAGGTATCGCAGCTTCGTCTTCCAGTTGAGCTCTTTCTCAATCCGTGTATTCCAGACCAAGACAAGGTCGCCGGCGTCGAAGTCCTGATCACAGATTCAGTTTTTGAACTGTGCCTCAAAGTATTGCAGTGATGTGAACCAAGACAACAGAATACACTCTTGGATAGTGTCAATATCCTCTCTGTGCTTTTGGAGCTGTTGTGCCCTCCAAGCAATCAGAGAGGTTCTGGAAGTGGGGTCAGTGTCAGGTAGAGGGATGAGGAAGGTTGCTTCTGCAAGGTCAAACAGAAAGAGTGGTTCTACACTGTGTACCATAAAGTAAGGTGAGAGTCTGGTCAACTTGAGTATAGTTACCATTTCTGCCCAGAAAACGGAGTGAGCAGTCAATGGCCAGCGAACTTCCCCTCCCAGGGTACTTTTGACAATGGCCTCCCAGACATCATAGTGACGCCGTTCAACCATGCCATTCGCCTGTGAGTTGTACAGGGAGATCCAGATATGGCGGATACCATACCGGGTCACTAATATGTCAAGTGCTTGTATGTAGGGTGATCCGTTGTCAGTAACCAGTTCAGCGATAGCGCCCCAATGACAAAGAATATCTTCGAAGATGAAGGATGTGATTGTGGATGCGTTCTTGGATCGCAACATCCGCCACTCCGGATATGCTGTGAGAGTGCACCAAGCTTGGATGATGAATTGGTATCCTCCAGATTGCGGCATTACCATCGTATTAATGTGGACCTTGTGGAATAGGCCACCAATAACCAGAACAGTAGGTGGAATGTGCAACTTCTTGGTTTGGCAGATCTGACACTTGTGACAAGTGCAGATGAACCATTTGACGTCATCGACTAGCATAGGCCACCAGAAGCGGAGCAGCAAATACATCTGAACGGAGAAGATGCCTTTGTGTCCGAGGCTGTCGTGTGCCTCTTGAATAAGTCCATGATGACGCTCAACTGGGATGACCAGCTGATGACGACCGTGCATTTCCTGTCGATACAAGGATCCGTTGAGGAGGAAGAAATGGGTTGCTGCATTAACGAAGGTCTTGAACTTGGAGTCGGACATGTCATGAGACTGGATGTGAGTGTTGAGGAATTCTCGGATCTTGTCTATTCGTGCATTTTTAGCGGTTGCTTTGATGGTGCGAGGTATCACAGAGATATTGTCATCAGTAGGATCCGTGATCACAGATGTGAGCATGGACACCAGATAAGATGAATGTGACAAGCGGGTTGGTTGTCTAGAGACATTAGCAGAACAACCGGGTAGAGGGATGTGGTCATTGAGGAGGTACATGGAGAAAGAGTATGTGTTGTCCAGCCAGTCCTTGACATCATCGACTTCTGGCGGATCCTCGGCAGATGGTGGACGACGAGACAATCTGTCTGCACCCATGTGATGGGTAGCAGGAATGTGAACCAAACGAAAGTTGAATAGGAGAATGCCTGTGATCCATCAATTGATGGTCGCATTAGGCTGAAGATCCGGGTTGTTGATCATACCCTTGATGTACTTTGTGTCCATTTCCACAGTAAAGTTTGCAACCCCGAAAATGAAGATCCAGACTGCTTGCAAGGCGCAGAACAATCTGTACAGCTCAAGCTTTGCCTGAGAGTAGCAACTCTCGACTTCAGTGAGACTGAGTGATCCAAAACGATTGGGGTAATGCTTTCCGTCCTCTCCCATTTGTAATAGGATGTACCCGACCGTGATCATCAAAGTGTCGATGGCTAAAATGACTTCATGTCCAGATTCGTAATCCAGATGCCGGATAGCAGGAGAGGTACAGATAGTGTCCTTGAGATGCTGCATAGCTTCTCATTGGAGCTCCTCCCATTTGAAGGGAATACCCTTCCAAGTTAGGTTGACCAATGGACGAGCGATAGATGCAAAGTCCTTGATAAAAATCCGAAGGACACTGCACACACCTAGGAATCCTCATACTTACATAAGGGTTTGGCACTCAGGCCAGTTGCTGATTTTCTGTACTTTCTTTTCATGGGGGATGCGACCATCAAAAGTACACTTGTGACCTACAATGGTTGCATCCAGTGCAGCGAGGACGAACTTCTTTGTGGATACTGTTATACCGACGTTCTGGAGGCGCTGAAGGATTCAGTGTACAATCAGTAGGTGCTTCCAGATGAAGCGACAGATTCCTGGATTCTTGGGTATGGTCTCCTATGAGCCATCCTCATTAGTGTAACGGGTGGTCACGGATTTGACTGGAAGGTCATCGAGAAACAGATAGGTATGAAGGGGGATCTCATCCTGTAAGATGAACGCCATGTCCACTTGATAGATCTGGACAGTGTTCGTGTAACCCATAGGCATGGTAGTGATGTGGTGAGGGCCCATAGGACTATTGAAGGTAGTGAGGTTGCGGGATTCCAGATGCAGAGGTCATTGGTTGTATCTGGTGAATAGATCCATCATCCCATACACTGCATATCCAGCAAAGGATTCCACGAAGTGTTCTACAAATGGGGGGGTGGATGAGTCACAGATTGTAACTGCATTCAGGGGTTGAAGGTTGTGGATGAGATGAAGGGATTTGCCATCCTGCTTGAAGACGCAGAACCAGCATGACCGATAGGCGGATGTTGATGGTTTGTATACTCTGGTAGCGATCCAGTCCTTGATAATCTGTATCGTGTCAGCCCACATCGCAGGAGGAATGGGAATGTTTCGCAGCACCCATGGGGTGTGGGGAATGGTGGGAATCTTGACAGGGGCAAAGTAAGTCTCATTAAGACGACTGCACTCTGCTGGTACCCAAGTGAAAGCTATCTCGTGATCCCGGACTATCCAGCAGACGAGTTTTACCTCATCCAGCCAGAGCCAGTTCGCGGGGTCGAGGTCAAGCTTGTCAGCACATTCCTGTGTGAATCTTTCTCCAGGAATAAAGTCTGGTGGGTGTGTAGGTAAGAAGGAAAGTCCGGCAATCGGATCGTCTGGAAGTGTCCAAATGATCCAGTATTCCTTGTCAATGGGAGCAATGATGGAATGAATCTTTTTCGCAACTGGTTTGTAAACCAGCTGGTGCTGAATGGTATCGTAGGAATAAATGGAAGAAAGCGCAGATACGACATCCTTATTGAGAACAAGTTGTGTAGAAGAGAGAAAGGGGTACTCGTTGGATGGAAGAAGCGGCACGATGGGAAGTGCAGGTAAATGGGTATAAGTGGGAGCAGTCTCAAGAGGCAAGTGAGTATGAGTAGAGGAAGTGACTAGAGAAGAATACGGAAGTTCGTTGCGAGACATCTGTATAGGTATGTCATCGGGTTTTTCATCGGACTCGGGATCAAGTAGATCAGGCATGTCCTCGAAACCATCATCAGATGCATTGGATAGATACGGGGTTACCTCAGTATCAGAGTTTTCTAGTCGAAGAGGTCAGGTATGTTGTCAGATTCAGAGTTGGAACAGTCAAATAGCTCATTGAAATCTCCCCAGTTGTTAGACAGATCATTGAGAGCTAAAAACCCATCTCGACTATGGATTGGTGTCCGTTGCACTGCTTGTTCTTGTAGCAGCAAGGGCAACCTTCAGACCATGACCACATAGGTAGCATGAACTGTTTTCCCATGTTTGGATCATGGAGAGTTATTGTCTGTGAACCATCTGGAAAATCCTCAGTGGTCATGCTCATGAGGCAGTGAAATGGTCGTCTGAGTAGTAAGTCAAAGTTGGCATGTGCAAGGACCTGCACTTGTACCATTACCTCTCCTGCACTGAAGTCCAGTATGAGGTTCTCGAGCACCCCAATTGTCATATCGACACTGGTGTTTGCTGATGACATCTTCATCATGTGGTCTGACCGGATAGGCAGTCCGATCTCCTCCCATATGTGTTTCAGCATTGCGACAATCTCGGATCCAAAATCCAGAACGCCCCATAGAGTGCATCTGGTACCACCAACCTTAGTTTCGATTGCTCTAAGTGGAAGGCTGTGAGGTGCAACGATGAGTCCTTTGTCGTTCTTCTGTACCTGATCACCAAAGTCTCGCTCGACAGTGGACGGGTCATGTCCGGCAAGCTCGTTTACCTGGATCAAGTGGGATGATGTGCTAGTGACATGTTTCACCGTTGTGAGGTCTCGGAATTGTTTCCAGAACTTGGGTGATATGGCGAATAGATCCTTTACCAGTACTGGGATACTAGTGTCCAGTACGTGATCCAAGACTCGTTTTGGCGCTGAGTCATCTTCCAGAGGAAATGAATACTTATATTGCATGGTAGGAACTATTGATGGGTTTGCTTGAGGGGCACGTGATGGGATAATAGCCAGGGGTGGTTGGTTAATGCTGGATCTGGATGATCCGGCAGTGGATGTTGATGATGTCGAAGGACCTGCGTCGTTCCTAGGTGCAGATGCCGGTGTCAAGGTCGGTGGCATTTTCTTCATCTGAGGCGAGAGTATATCTTCCGAGACTGTAGCCACTCTACTATCCGTCTTCTTCTGAGGTGGCATAAGAACACTGTCAAACTGAACACACTTCCCTTTATCCTTGGACGCGTTATCCACCTGGAACATTGCCCAAGCGTGCGCAATATATGGCTGGAATGCAGGGTTAATAGCAACAGGTTCGTCATCACTATCTGATTCTTCCGTCATGAACGCAAAAGCAGACGGATCGATATCAAGTAGCACAGGTGTTTCCAGATATGACACCACTAGAATACCTGCAGTGACATGAGGGAGTGAATCCCTCAAAAAAGAGTTAACCATCATTGAAGATGAGGTAGAAGTGGAAGGTGGGGCAGATTGCCGCAATGCAAAAAATTGGTCCACTGCATCTTTAAAACATCGTCCTCCCGGTACTCACTATGTGGTATCTCGAGACCATCCGGCAAGTAAAGTCTGCTGTTGGTTCCTTGGATGACTTTCCCTGAGTTCAAATACTTGATGCAGACCAGACACATCCACATAAAATGACTGAGCCCTGCACAGAATTTGCACAAGGCTGGTGGATGGATAGCTTGGTTAGCTTCAACTTTGATAGCAGGAGACAGATTGTACAACGGAAGAGGAACAGACAGTTGCATGTGTTGATGGTTTGGTTGATAGGTTGATGGCGGTTGAGGAATGTTATTGAATGCAGGTTGTTGGGCAGCCAGATAAAATGCAGGTTGTTGAGTGGCGGGATGAAACGTGGATTGCTGAGCAGCTGGTTGAAACATGGGTGGTAGCGACAATCTGAAGGCAGATCTGGATAGAAGGAACTTGGCAACTGTGGTGATATCATCCATCGGATATGGGTCATCCAGGTGAATATCCTGCTTGACGATAAGGAGGTGCTCTTGGATCTTTTGCTGAAGGGCATGAGGGAATCCATTGAGGTAGAGCATGTTTTGTTCGGTTGTCGCGAGTTTGTTGTTAGTTATGAGTGCTGCGGCTATCTTTAAGAAGGCTTGGGTATACTCTCCAAGGTCATCCTGGTTGCACATGCTCTTTCGCTGGTGATCCTGCATGAGGTACTGTATGTCACCCCTGCTATAGCGGTTAGTTCCCTCGCATCCAGGGTACATGTTCTTTACGGCTGTGGTGAAAGCAGTCCAATCCACTGGGACGGCCATTGCCTCTGCAAGCATCTGCCACACTTCGGCTTCGTCTAGCACTGCATATCAGATTGCTGCCTTGATTTTCCCAGCTTGGTCAATGTGCACTGCATTGCCAAGGAACTCTATATCCTCAAGATAACGGGGGAGCTCAGACGGTCGCTTTCCGTCAAACTTGAGTGCGTTGGGGGTTCCTCAGAGAGGCATTTGGATTGGTGCAGCCATTGGTGGGTTTTGTGGGTGAGGTGGTGGCAGTGGATTTATCAACAGATTTGGGTTCAATGGAACGGATGGTTTGGTGATTAATGAGGTTGAGACGAATGGAGTGGGAACCGGGTTTATCGACAAAGTTGGAACGGAAGGAACAGATGCTGGGTTTATCAACAGAGTTGGAACAGATGGGGTTGGAAGTGTGATTGGTCTCACTGTGAACAGCGAAACAGATGTGGGATTGGTGGTGGCGAGTGACAATGGTGTGGATGATGTAAAATGCACAGCTGGGACAGATACGAGTGGGTTGGATGTGAGGTCGAAGAGGTAAGACAACGACGCTGACAAGCTGGATTCGGATTGTGTCTGTGAAGACATGGGAGAGTTGGATGATGATGAGGAAGAAGGGGAAGGAGTTAAAGGGGAGAGTGGAGTGAGATCCGGGGAGCGGTACTATAAAGAATAATCAGCCTGCTGTGGGGTTGAATGGATAAAGCCGCCTGGTATGAATGGTGAGTCAAGGAGAGGAGAGGAGATACGGTTATGGAGCACTCGCTCGGGAGTAACCAGAACGAAAAAATCAGACTTGGTTGAAATATCTAAATGGCGGAGATTAGTGAGGAGATTGTTGACCTCCAAACGCTTGGGTGTGGGTCTTAGTGACCTTCTTAACAACCTAGGTGAACCCCTCGCAGTGGGCTCCAGTTGTAGTGATAAGAAAGGGGGTGTTAGTGTCCTCTGAGGAAGAGAGACTTAGGGTAAAGTTTGGGTGCAAGTATGACTCATCCCAAGGGGTTCTGGGAAGGATGTTGTGGTAGAAGGGGTAGCCAAGATGTTTCCAAGCAGAATAAAAGTATCTGGTTGTAATCCGAGATGGATGTGAAGAAGAACAGCACGGGAACAAAGGTCCGAGTCATGGATGCCAACGGATACAGTAAAAGGCACGTTCGACGTTCGACGACAACCAACAAAGCCTCTTTACGAGTTGGACAAGAAAAGGATCAAAAGGTAGATGATTTGTAGTAGCTAAAACAAGACTTTTTATAGTCCAGGGCATATCCTAGACTGCATCCGAACCTTATTTCGATATGTGACAAGTGGAGATTGTACTTAGTGAAAACTTCTGGAGCTCATGGCTAAACCAGCGGCAAAGTAGAAATTAGTTTAATATGTATAGGTGAAAGTGGTGGTGGTCAAAAGCCCATCTGCCCTGCATCAGGTAGTGACTCGAAGGCAACCGGTACCAGTTCGACAGATCTGAGGCCATATACGATGGTGATGCTGACTCTACATATTACAACTGCTACTCAAGCATAGATGGACTTATCAATTTTCTTTCATTCAACCCCTATCTATTCCTTTCACGCATTCACATGCACCCCTTTCATCTCCGCTCTATCGCTTCTATTCACACAATTGTATCTAATCTTCCACATCCATGCTTCTCATTTACATTAGATTCGCACCGCAGCCTCATGCTGCCACATACATGTGCATCATGCATGCCGGGCTATGTACACAGGTATATCACGTGACCCAGTGTCCAACGTATTTACTTTATATAGCAGTAGCACAGCACGGTCTGTGCACACATGTACTTACTATATAAACCCCAATTCAGCGCCAGAGAACACTAGTCTTGTTCTCTTGGAGTTTCCCCTACAG
>JBBPJQ010000799.1:0-16559 GCA_038088795.1 Boletus rex-veris
ATATTCGAATGCATATACCGCGGCACAAGGTGCCCAAGATTACTCCCGGTTCGACGCTTCTGATGAGTCACCAATCAAGGGAGTGGCACTGGAATAAAGCACAAAGTTGAGTCAGAAATTAATTCATACCGCGTAGCAGAGAGCTCGGAATAGGACCCGAGTTCGGATAACTGCGATGAACATTGTAACTGGGCTAGACAATTTTTTTTTACTTCGTGGCAACAGGTCAAAGCGGTGAGTCGTCATTTGGTGACACAACTATTTAAGACTGACCATTGTATGAAATTGTGGAGGTCAGTCCGAAAGGCCTCACAGCCGCCTGTCTCACATTTAGGGCAGTCCTAAATATGTTGCGTGGGGCGAAATACATATCAACATGTGCATGTGCGCTGTGCGGAACTAAGGTGTTGAAGACTCTCTCAAATCTGTCATGGAATCTGTCACTTACTCAACATAGAAAAATTGCGCACCAGGTGACATTGTGCCACTTACAGTAATATCTCACCCACTCGCCACTCGGAGAAGGGCGATTCTAAAAATGGAACATACCAGTGAGAATGCTTGTAGTAACAACATGTTTTCCCACAAGCCAGTACAGAGAGGAATGGTGGCTGACGAAAGAGACCTGTTCCTGTGTTATTCCTGTTGCAAGGGGAGATAATCTTGAAGTGCAGGCGGTCTAACTCACTTTCGAGATGCATTCCTTTCTACGCCCCAGCTAGATTGCGGCAAATCAGAAAGAGACATTCGCAAGAATGATCATTCGACGTTAGTACTGACACCCCTACCCTCAAGGTCCAGCGCCACGAGGGGCGGCAAATATGTAGAGTGCAGCTTCACAGTACACCCGCAATCATAAGCTGCAGCATCAGCGTCTTCCCGTGAAGCGGTACGAGCTCGCTCGCCTCCGTTACTTCGTGTGGCAAAGGGTTACCGGTCGGGGCATTGCTACCACGTCCAGGTTGGAAGGAATAACGTGTCTGAAAGTCGTCGGCCTACTATACAGTACTTCTTCGAGGCTGTCGCGCGCGTGTGAAAGCACTCGGTTCATTTAGTATTCCATAGTGGTTGGGATTCACTTGATCTTTGCCAAGCACAGGTATGTTCTGACCCCTCTGGCTCGTTTGATGCCTATGTTTCCATCAAGTGGTCCACTCCCCCTTGTCGCGGCTATGTCCAAATCGCCTGTAGCAAAAATTCGGTCTTGAAAGACCGTATCAATGCATGAATCACTGTAATCCCGACATCTAGGTCCCCGTCATGATAAGGCTTGCCAGGTCCCAGATGCACACTATGAGCCTTACGAAATCTGCATTGTTGTCCAGAAGTCACCATCATACTACTGACTCCGATGAGGCCATCACCTTCCTTGCCACCTCAGACGGAAATTATTGTCAGACGGGTTTCAGTCGTCGTGTCTCGTGAGTCGTGATCCCGCTGTAGCGCCATGATATATGTCGTGATCATCGTACCTCACAGAGATACACCGATCATATGGTTACTGTATACCGACACTACTTACTTGTACCTCGCGAGGCCATTTATGCCCGCTCGAACGATGTGCCGCAGGTCATTTGCCCCGAATAGTATGCTGAGGCCCCACTACTACCTCAAATTATAGCCGCGCCTGTATCCTTCGTAAATTAGCTGGAAACTGCCAAAGGTCTCATCGAAACCATACCGGTGGATGGTCATTGACGTATAGTCAGACCATATTCGTCTTCGATTGAAAATGTGATTGCGGCAAGTCACTTCACCGACCATGAGGAAGGTGGCGGAGACCAATTGTCTTGTCCTCCTAGTGCGCCTTGCGGTTCAGGTTTACTCCCCTCCGAGTGTTCGTCTCTTTTCATACTTCGACCTCTCAACGGACATTTCGCAGTATGGTTACACTCTGGTGCGGAAGTTTATATCAGCCTCGATGTTGTTACACGCAAGTACTAGGCTGTTGTCTCCCAGAGTCCTTCCGTGGCGATGACAATCTTGCAGTCCGCAGACAACGCAGTCTTCGTGAAATAGCTCAGGTAACCTACTTATGCTACAAAACGGGCAGATGTATGTATGTATCATAACGATCTTTATGGTGCCTTTGTCCAGAGGATCATTTGCTAGTTCGATTCTGCTGTGCAATTTGCACCTTCTTTTCAGAGGCTAGTGGTTTCCACTTGTCTGGGGTCAGAAAAGAAGATCAATCAGTGCCGGTTACCATAACCACGTCAAGACAAGAGCTTACCCGCGAAACCAAAGAAACTAGAACCCATTCCGGTTCCTTGGTTTTGGGCTGTGGGTGGGGAGGGTTGATAAAACGAGCTTTGTCGAATACGGTTCGCCTTCCAGTATCGACAACGTTGCTGGTCCGCAGGCAACTGGCCTTCCGAGATGTGTATCTGCGATGATATACCGCATCAGCACTTGACGCGTCCCTACTGGAGATGTTTCACAAAGCACTTGCCTTCGTCTTCGGAGTGGAACTTCCAAAGTCTGCTAGCTCAAAAAGAAATTCGGTCTCGGGCCAACGTATTCTGGTGTTCACCTCCAGTAAGCATTCTGGATATAAACAGGTACGACCGCGTGTACTCACTCGTAAAAAGCAGTGTTCTCTTCGGGAACGTGCACCTCCTTGACGTGCCACGCTACGGGAAAGTCGCTTGACACCACTAGTGCTTCCTTGGCAATGGATTTTACGGACAGATATTTCCCGTTTTTGAGGTTTCGAATCGAGTGACCTGCTCCCAGAGGGTGAACCTCCCACTGCCATCGACTGTTGAGCGACATAGGATGGCCAGACAGGGACCAGTATTACAAACCTTCTGCGTATCCAGGTCCTTAGGTGGCATCCCTGAGTCATGTCTCATGAGAATGTACAGAACATATCAGCAGGAGCGATGGACTAACCTACGATGGTTTGATCACTAGCCATCTCCATCGTGGTCCCACTTTGTCGATTGATGAACGAGTATGTACCACGATGAATGGGCATTCTCTTCCGGGTGTCCCCACGAGGCGAAGACGTGGACGGAGTTGTCTGTCCAAAGGCTCGAAAAATTGACACTGACATGTTGAGCGAGAAATCGTTACAAGAGAGGAGAGGGTCAGTGATAGGTTTTTGAAGCCAGCCACGACCATGGGCATGCAGACGCCGCGCGGTGCCCTCTACAGATGTGGACGATCGGATACCGAAAGAACATTCTGTGATCTACCACTTGGATCCGGTGCAGAGGATTTCAGGTCTTCTCGGTCTTCTGAATGCTGTGGGTTGCACGCGTGGTGCAAGTTGGAATGCAATGCAGCATGGTTGGAAAGGCCAGTCGCAGTAGGTGAGAAACCCTCTCAGCGGAGATGCCACTGCCAGTGCGTTTGGTGAGACCTTCAAGTTGTGAGTGATGCACTGCGTAGCACCGATCCAAGCTGTATCCGGGGAAGTTCAAATGTCCGCAGCTTGTACCTCGAGTTGGAGTCTCGACCATCCGTCTGCAGCATGTTGTCGGACTCTAATGTCCGAGGCAGCACAAAGCTATATATTCGTACTAGTACGGTACTCCTGTACATGTCCGAAAAATGGAAACAAATCATTTGGGTCATGATAGGATTCTACAGTGTGGGCCTCGTGTCAACGGTAGTTGGCGGAAAGGTGGTTCATTTCCTGTGCGTTATACTACCGATAGAAGTGGCTTGAGTTTCTAGAATCCCAACCTAATGTGACGAGGGAGGGTGGATGTGGCTATTCCACCGCCATTTTTTCGGTGTTTGAATCCGATGTTAGATTGATGAGTAAATGTGGCACTGGAGGAGTCCAGATGGAGATGGAGACTGAGTACTGGAGGACGAGCGACCTAGGCCAAGTCGAGGGAGTCTACTAAAAAGAAAGGAATTAAAACGAGAGCCATTCGTTATGTGTCCCAGGATCAAACATGGTGCCTGCAAGGCAAGCCATGTAAGCAGTGCACTGGCACCTTGGTCAAACAGTACCTTCTCTACAATCGTGTACATCGTCTGCTGAGGGAGGATAGGAGGCATGAGAGGTATGACACCAGCATCCACAACGCGCACATTCGCAAGTTCGTATACAAGCCAGGAATCGACGACACCTGGTGAGATCGTCGAGCGTCAGGTCTGATTCAATTTCCGTCACATTGCATTGGATTTTGGTGGGTCCAAGTTAGGCGCAGCCAAAATAAGGGATATTGCATATTGCATATAGATATGCGCTACAATGGAGGTTGTAATCAAACCACTCGAGAACGCAACAAATGCGCTCAAAATCCAGATCTCACTCTGCCCGAAGGAGCTACTTCAGCTCAAGTCAGCTGAGGATGAACTCCTGCACTCTGTTGACGTCCTCAAATCAAGAAACTGTGTTTTTAACACTCCACCGACTCCTGACAAGCTGCTAGATCCGAGGAGGCGGAAATTCGTGAGGTAGAGCTATTTTCGACAGGTGAAAAAGGCGAGGACGAGATTGTGAATGCGGTGCAGTACAAGATGGCTGTGGCAAAGGGTGAGGTGGTTGAAATTGACCTGGACGGAGACTGGTGCAGCCATGCATTACGAGGGTTCAGGCAATGGGCTTGTGCGAGCAGCTCGAGAGGGCTGTGTTAGAGTATGGTGAGGGTGAGTATTTGGTACTGTCAATGGAATTGTGTCGCTTTCGTGCACAGTTATGGAGGTAGGAGCTCGCTGGCATGAGCTCATCATGCTGGTACTGCCCTGCCTTTTCCTGGTGGCGGTGGATGGTACATCTTCTCCTGAGGAAAACGTAAGCCTGCAGCGTGCAATCCGAGCGGATATAATGATACTTACCTTCTTCTTGTTGACCTCCTTCTTTGCGTTTTGATCAGGGTAAGTGAGTTGCTCAACCTGTTGCCACTCCTCGTTGGCCAGGAACGCCGCCCATATAGGCTCTAGCAAACAAACGATCGCATCTCGAATGTTCGCCTTGAGATCGCCTGGATGTATCTTCTTGGTTGCAAAGTCGTCCTCGAGCTCCTGGTAGGTTCGGTAGTGGCTCGGTCCTCCGCCCTTTTCCCGAGTAATCGGGAACACCGATCCCTCTGGCGCGTCGTCCGTCACAAACGGCTTTTGAGGTATCAGCACGGCCTTGGCGAACGCAACCAACCCGTTTTCAGTCACGTTCCCCTCCTCACAAAACGCTCTCTTGGAAAAAGTCTATTTTTGAGTCCAGGTCCGAAGACGACATCTTGCCGCCCATCAGACCAGGGACCATGGTGTTCATCAGATGGGCCGCTTGGCGTAGCCTGATCTCGGCAAGTACAGCTCCGCATAGGTGAAAATCTTGCGCTGTCCACGAGTACAAGACGGGGTTATCGAGGAATAGCGTGGACATCTGAAATGTGTGCAGAGTCAGGAATGCGTGGGTTTTTTGGCAGTCGATGTACCAGCGAAAAGAATTTTAACCTGTACGCCCGCTCTGAGGAAATCTGCGATCTTGGTCAATGGAACATAGTATCCAATATGTGCTGCGTGTGGATGATGAGTCCTTGGCAAAAGGGCTCAGACGACAGAGAACATACGGCGTCTGGTTGGAGCGGTTCCTATAATGGGCCGAGTGAGTCGTTTTCTTGGTTCAGGGTAAGAAACAAGGTGCATACCCCAGTAGGCATTGGGCGGCTTGCCCTCGGCGAGAATACCCTTACATATAATGATATTGCCACTGAGAACTTCTTGAAGCGTGTAATCAAGTTGTACTTTTTTTCTACTTCTTCTATGTAGAAAGCTCCGTTCATTTCCCGCAATTGAAGTCGGACAACCATCCTTTCGCGAGCAAGGGTCGATGAGTCAGCGGCTCAAAGCGGAAGAACCGCGTAAACTCACCTGCCAGCTTTGCTTGGAAGGGGATTAAACCAGACGTTGAGCTTCTCTTCAACCTCGACAACGAGAACGTTCAACTCGTTGTCGTACACTGCGCATAGAAAGGGCCGTCGGCTCATCCGCCCATCAAAATTTAGAATTCAAATACTTACTGACGCTCCAAATGTTGATCTGGGTCTCCGGACTAGCGAGCCGGTACCATTGAAAGAGACCTAAAATCTCGTTGCGGGAATTGGCCTTGCACATCGGGTGCGAAAACTTGGCGTCCGCGACGAAGTACTTCTCGACGGTGGTTTCCAGGTCGTTGGCATCGCGCGTCGTACAGAGCGTGCGGATGATGTTGGGAATATCTTTCTTTGGGTCCTGCATGAGAGTGGGGGCGAATGATGAGGGGACGCAGACGCTATGTGAGCGGGTGGAGGAGAGGAAATGGGGGATTCGTTGGGTGGTCCACGGGGACTTTTATAGCCCGGGTTCAACTGGAATGGGCGACCTCGCGGCGGAGTAGATGACTCCGCCAGCATTCCAAAAGAATGTCTGTGATCGATATTCACGCCAAGTATGTCGTCCACCGTGGAGGGAGGGCTGTCCAAGTCCTTTGTCCAGGCGTGCAAGCGCGATGCATTCTGAAGCTTAAAGGGGGGTTTGGTCTGAAGCTAAAGCTTCGAACGAGACACCGTGATTGGCTTTGAGCCGTCATGGGGAGTGCGAATTGGAATTCTGTGGAGTGTGAGCAGAGTGCCATCGACTAACTTAAGAACACATTCACACCTGTGGTCTCGATCAACTGGCATCTTGGACGGCGTATTCAAGTAAAAATTGGAGGGAGAATTGAACCCTTCTTGCCGCCGAAAATACCGTTGCGTCGAAAAGTAGGATTAAAATTCTTTGATTCGAGATAGGTAGAGAGAAGAAAAAACTAATCGTGCTGCGGTCAAGGGGGGGAAGAGAGACGGTATTGAGGGGATGTCAAAGACAAGGAACCCGCTGAGATTCAAATGGTCAACAGGTTTGTGGCATATGTGGAGTTTTGTTTCGGGGGACGACGCATTGAGCGGAGTTGTGTCAATGCCCGACCACCCATAGCACACTTGCTCTTGTCCGCCGTGTCTTGCTCCCTTTTCTTCGTTGTTCCAACGACAGCACAAAGGCAGCGCATTAATCGCACGTTTCTTGCGCCCCCCAAAAGTCACCGCCGGCGGTCAGGGCTTCTCTCGTTCAGAGAACGCTCACCGTCTTGATGAAGACCAAATTATCGCGCACTGCGCCAGTCGATCCTTTTGCATGGCAAAAAATCCACGACACCAGCAGATCGGAGACGGGTCATCTTGAGGAACTTGTCAAGACAACCGTACGGTGAAAAATTCCGTGCTCTTGATCGCAGCAAGTCATACACACGTCTTGTTCGTTCGACACTTACTTGATGACACGCTCGCGCCCGTTGCGGCTTCACAAGCGTTTTATTCACCACCCGTGTGTGGTTGTAGAGGTCACGGCAGAATACCATGGGGCACCAGGGGTTTAGCCACGTCAAACTGCCGGGTGAGTGTCTTGATTCACTCCAATACATTTATACGACAGGGGGACATCTGGTTGGCTTGTTTGATGGACCGTTCGCGGTCAGTGGCACGTCGCACTGGAGTGTCGATTCTCCACAATTGCTTCGAGTGGTCAAGAGTTTTTGGTAGATTTGCAGTCGTACTACCTCACACAAGCGTCTTGCTGGTTTTTTCGAGGAGCTTGACGAGCACACGTTGAGTTGCACACTTGGACAATCGTGGTCTTGAAATGACTTGCCTTCCATTCTAGCGTGACGTGACATATCCCCTATATGTGACAATGTCACGCATCCAATTCCCACCTGCGTACGTCCCTCTCTCTGGGTCGGGTTTCGCAGTCATCAGTAGCTGAATCTATGCGGGTATCTGAAAGCGTACCATTCCTGTCCGTGGTGTAGTTCATAATCGGTGCCCCTCCAAGTTATGAGCATTCCTGGCTCGGGGACACCACACAATGTTGTTTCTCTCTAGCTGGCGGTGTTCCAATTCGCGTGGTCTAGGCAAACTCCAGACCTTCGTCAATTTGGGATACTTGAAGCATAGATTCACCTTGATTCGCGGAGATTTGTCAGAAAGCTATCGACAGGAAGCCTTCGTATCGCGCGCGGCTGCTGTTGACACTGATCTGCGGAAGCAAAATGACGCAGCACCAGCTTGAGCGAAGTAGTGGCTGTCACAAACCGAGTTCCGCAAGCTTATTGCGCGTTTGGTGCGGTCTTGCTGTGACGGCCCTGGACACGGAGTTTGAGTTAAAACAAATGGGGCCTAGAAAAAAATTCTCCCCGTCCCTCTCTTTTTTCGTTTCTCGACTTGTTCCGTGTCTTGAAGTTGGACACGCCTCTGACCTCCGTTTCTGCTACCCTCCCAACTTTCAAATGGACACTGCACGACTCCCAGCTTACCGTTCATCATACCTTTTAAGATTTCATCCTTACCCGAGAGTGAAGCCGTCAGCTCGTGAGAGGATTGTGGTGGGATGCCTTCACTTCTTTCTGTCGCTGGGAAATACTCATCGTAAAGCTGCATTGAACAGGCGTCTACTCGGGAAGACGGCTGCTATCAACCGCTCCAAATGGACACCTTACTCCTAGTGAGCATCTAGTTTGAGCTGCTTGTGATCTCTGACTAGACGACGAACCCAGGAAAGCGACATCCCATCTACCCTGAACCAGGCCATTCATGGGTCTGACGTTCACACCCACGTGTGTTCGCAACGTTTGAGCGTGTCTTCTCTTGTTGTCGTAAGGGACCCACGGCCTATTTTCGATATCGTGCACTAAACTCTCCACTGGTAATAGGCCCTGGCGTTCTTATTCGCGTCTCCACAAGATAACCAGTTGCCTTTGCTCAAATATTCCCAAAACTCGAGCGATCAAGCGTAAAGCGCCAGGATTGTACATTCACTCAAAGCCCTTCAATGTAATATACTGCATATACGAACCACTGGAAAACCGTTGATTAACAATGACATCCGTAATATAACAGTAGGCAGTAGTCTAGCTCAGAGCTAAAATCCGATGATTGTCTTTACCAGCCCGCACAATGGCCACCTTGCCGTCAATAAGGACCCCTTGGGTTAAAAGGAAGCGCGGATCGCGTTGTGCTTTGTTATTGAGGTATAACCCGCCTGCTTGAGCCAACTGACGTGCTGCCGCTAGAGAGTGGTTAATTGAGCATCGAGAATAACATTGCCTGATTTACACTTGGATGATGCGAGCTTGTGGTTCGCGACAAGGTTCGGTAACGAAGTAGTGAACATCTCTTCCTCAGTGCAAAACACAAGTCGGGGATCGCCAGTCAACGATTTGATGATCTGCTCAGCCTTCAGTGTGGTATAATCTGTGCCAAAGAGGACTTGGGTTGCTATTCTGGCCACGTCCAATCCATCCTCTGATAATAAAAATGGCTTTAGCTGCGGCAAAAAGCTTGACAGGACGATGACTGACGGCCATGAACCATCAATGTGACTTCCTCTGCCAATAGCTTTTGTGCAATACGATGTTCTGGAGACGCCTAGCGAGCATCAGAATCGCGTCGGCGGAAAGAATGGAGGGAAATGACCTGGTGATCGTGCACAACGGAAGATATCTCCTCTACAGGTAGCAACGTGAACAGCTTGAGATATTTCTCTACGTCCGAATCGCTAGTTCGCATGAAGAACTGCAACCATCGAATTGCCACCGGGAGCCTGAGAAAAGGATGGACAAACCTGGTAGAAATCAAGGTAACTGGTCATGTCATGTTCCAACCAGAGAGCGTTCCCCGCGCTCTTGCCAAATTTCTCCCCCCGTGATGTGGTTAAAAGTGGCGTTGTCAATGCAAAACCTTTCTCCTTCGCGACGTCTTCGCCACAGAGGGTAGTCCGTTCAATTTTGTTTATCAGTTCAACGCCAGACAGAATGTTTCCCCATTGGTCGGAACCACCGACTTGAATGGTACACCCGTGTGTTCTGGACAGCTCGTAAAAGTCGTACCCTTGCAGGAGCTGATAGGTGAACTCGGTGAAGGAGATGCCCTGTTGAGTACTCATTCGTGTCTTCACACTGCCAATGCCAAGTCAGAAGGATAGCGACGATGAATTACACCATACCTATCTCTCGTGAGCATATTATTCACTCGGAAGTGTATGCCGGTCGTACGTAGAAAATCGAGCAGGTTGACGTCTTTCAGCCAAGAGAGGTTGTTGAGGACTTGCAATGGGGGTAGGGTGGACGATCGAGCTGATAGTCTGTCCTTGGCATACGTGGCGGCACTACTGAAGAATTTCTGGATGGCTTGGGTGAGCTTCGGTGTGTTCAACTCGATCTGTGTCTCCTCGGCCAGCTGGCGTTCGGTCATACGTCCCGAAGGATCTCCAACCAAGCCTGTCGCGCCACCTATCTATGGACAATGAGTCACGGAAGGACGAATCGTTGTCGTATCGTTTGACCACTCACGAGCGCAATCACGTTGTTGCCGCGCAGTTGAAAATGCAGTAGACACATCAAAGGCAAAAGATGACCAGCATGGAGTGATTTGGCAGTGGGATCTATTCCAAGGTAGACGGTGCGAGGCTGCTCGAGGTGCTCGATGAGCTCATCTGGTCTAATACGCGGCTCTTTTCAGCGAGTG
This sequence comes from Boletus rex-veris, assembly GCA_038088795.1. Lineage (NCBI taxonomy): Eukaryota > Fungi > Basidiomycota > Agaricomycetes > Boletales > Boletaceae > Boletus > Boletus rex-veris. The sequence goes on from JBBPJQ010000799.1 coordinate 10,500, forward strand.
CGCTTTGTAAACGCAAGTCCTGCTCACCGTGTTACGTTGGCTACGAATTGCCTGGAACTGAGCTCTTGGACGAGATTTCTGCCGTTGTGGAGGTGTCTTTGTGATGTATACGCATGTCTCGTGCTGTCAGGGAATGAGCGGGTGCATCGACGGGCAAGGCGGAACATCTGACAACGAGTTCCAGACAAAAGAAAAAGGCGTGGGCCGGGCGGACCGCTGGCATGCTTCTACTACTTAATCAGATCTGATCGGGAAGCCAATAGCCTTGACTTGATCGCTACCACTCCCTTCTTGAAGAAAAAATTAGAATTCGCGGTGATGGAGTTTGAAGTCATTGCGCAATGTCACACGACGAATGCTCGTGTATGCCGCATGAAGCTTGCTCGTGAGTAACCTCCGTTTACTTGGAGTTGATGTCACACAAACCCATCCTCAAGATGGCATCACAACACTGCCAACGTTTATGCCCGTCGCCACCCAAGCTGCGATCAAAGGGCTAACACCACAACAAGTCGAATCTCTTGGAATCACCCTCATCCTGAACAACGCGTACCATTTGAATCTGAGACCAGGAACTAAAGTGCTTGATGAAGTGGGAGGGGCACACGCATTCCAAGGGTGGCATCGGAATATTTTGACGGTGAGTGCTTTTCAATCACCTATCAACGTGTTTCATGAACCAAAATACCCATACGTCTCGATCTAGGACAGCGGTGGCTTCCAATTTGTCTCTCTGGACAAGTTCGCAAGCATCACAGAGGAAGGCGCGCTATTTTCTTGCCCTTTCACTGGACAGCCCACCATGTTGACTGTGATTTGCGACTATATCCGTGTTAATTGCAACTGACGTGATGGTTCCTAGCCAGAAGAAAGCATTTCAATACAGCACTCCATTGGCGCAGATATTATCATGCAGCTAGATGACGTCGGTGGGTCCTTGAACAAGAGGTATAGTCGTCTGAGTCCCCAACAAATCCCTAGTTAGTAGCCTCACCGTTGGCCCCCGGGTATGCGAGGCTATGGAACGTTCCATTAGATGGCTTGATCGGTGCATTGAGCAACACGAGCGATCTGGGCGGCAGGACAGGCAAAATCTTTTTTCAATAATACAGGGTGGGCTGGACCCTACTCTCCGTGATAAGTGCCTGGATGCCATGGTTGAAAGGAGAGATCACGTAGCTGGGTATGCCATCGGGGGCTTAAGTGGAGGCGAGGAGAAAGGTATGTTCTGTCATCGTTCGGCAAATAACTTCCACCTGGAATGTGTTTAGATCTGTTCTGGAGAATGTAAGGGTTACCCGCACGACTGCCTTTGCAATGTTCTCACCACTCACAGCATCAAACAATGCGCTGATAAATTGCCATTCGATCGTAAGCCTCCCTCTAACGTCCTGTACGACACAAGGCTTCATGTCGCTAATCAGGACCACGGTATTCGATGGGTGTTGGCTTTGCGGAGGGTCAGTACCACGGCATTTCCAATCCAATCCTGACTAACTGCTCACCGCTACAGATCTTTTGGTCTGCGTGGCGCTCGGCATTGACATGGTGTGTCTTGCCGACCCAGCCAAGGGGGTGGGGGAGTGCTGACGATGAATTTTCTCAGGCGGATTGCGTATTCCCTACCCGGACCGCAAGGTTCGGAGTTGCGTTGACATTCAAGGGTCCACTGAACCTTCGTGCGTGCGTGGCTACCTATTAGACAAAGTACTGAATCTCGCCAGGGCTGAGGAAGCATGCAAAAAGCATGGATCGAATTGATGATAATTGTCCCTGCCCGACATGTAGCACTGGAACGCCTCGTGCGATGCTCCACCATATTGTCACGATCGAGACCGCAGGAGCGCACGGTATCTTGGATTCCCTTCTAATTACCGCTTCATTCTGACGTGTCACCCGCAGCGCTGACGCAGCACAACTTGGTGTTCCAGGCACAGGTGATGGGCGGGGCCCGGGATGCGATCGTGGAAGGAAGATTCCCCGAGTACCTTCGAACATTCTTCAAGAATTATTTTGGCGATCAGGGATACCCTGAGTGGTGCGTCAACGCGCTAAGAAGCGTGGGTGTGGACTTACTCCAAGGCGGAAATATGCTTGTGATACCCGGACGAGGTGCAAAGTGGGACGTCGCGTAGATGAACAAGGAGATAGTTCAATGCAACACTGGCAAGTAGACAAACGGTGTAGACTATTATCTATTACTTTTTCGGCTCGGTCGGGCGTTCTTCACCCGTCTCTTCTCCGCAACTTTCCGAGTTTTGTGGATCTGGTCGACCGTCTTAATTTCACTCTTGACACGTCGGAGAGACTTTCCTCCGAATCGTTTACTGCTTTTCCTCTTCGACGACTTCCCAGTGTTTTTGACCGGCTGCGCCAGCGAACCCTCGCTCTCTCCACGGGTCGGAGTCTCTGCCTTCTTCCTCCTGAGCTGCCTCATTTTCCGTTCGTAGTCCTTGGAAAATTTGTCGAGCGGCTTCGCCTCAGAGACCTTGTTGTGTTTCCACCGCCTTCCGCCGCCTACACGCACAGAACTGGGTCGTTCTCCTTCCCGCTCTCCAATCTTCGGTATAGTCATCTTTGTTTTCTTCTTCCATTCGTCAAAACGGCCGCTCCGGTAGCTCGCGGGGAGCCGTGTCCCATTCTCCGTCCGTACAAGTTTGATGTTATCTGCGCCACTGCCGTCTCCTTTAATAAACTTTTTCTTCTTTTTGTCCCACGTTAGTTTGTTGTGTCGGTGTCTGTCGGCCACTGTAACATCGCCTCCAATATCGAATGTAGCCCTATGGGCTTGTGCGGCGAACGAAGATGCGCCATCCGTGAGCGAGTAGCTGGCGACCGCAACTCAGCAAGAGATATGCATGAACTGCAAAGAGTACATACCCTTTTTCGGTGTAGGCGTCCTTTTGATAGTGCGACATGTAGAATGCCTCGTCGCGGTAGTTATCTTTCCCTTTCTTTTTGTTCGAAGTTCCGAACACAGCCTGCAAGATCTATGAGCCTGATTCATAAGTGATACAACAAACCATGCGTACCACAATATCCTCTTCGTCGGCCATCTCCACTTCGACATCGCCCTGTGGTGACGCGTCTTCATCCTCTGCTTCAGCGGCTCCAGAAGATACTGGCGCCACAGTTCTCTCTACCGCTTTCTCCAGCGCTTTCCTACGTTCCTTCATCAACGCGGCATTCGCAGTGCCTCCTTTACCTCGCATTCCAAGTTCGAAGACGGTTTCTGCAGGCTTGAACGCGCTCACAGCCCGAACCATTGCAAGTCTTTTCTCTTTTCTCTCTCTTTCCTCGTCAAATGACGTGATGACTTCGCCGTCTTCCATCCCTATGAGTGATAATACTGGATGTACCCCTTGGGTATCCCCAGTCCATCCGTCGCTCGACTTTGCCATTTCCTTGGCCCGTTTATAGCTAGCAGCGCTTGCTTTTCCTCGGCTTCGTTCATACATGGATTGACCGCGATCCATGACACCGCGGAGGCTGGGTAAACTGTGGTGTGCTGCATGTAAGGTGCGGATGTATTCGACCTCGGCATCAAGAGCATCCCGCGGAAAAGGACCGAGTATGAGTGATTGTGTGTATGGCTCCTCGGAGGCTCGGACAGATGGTGGGTGAGCGGCAACGCCAAGCAACGGTCGCGCGAGGAAGAGTTGTAGATCGCATAGATAGGCGGCTTCACTGTGCGTAACAAAACTCCAAGCCCACCCTTTTCTCCCTGCACGGGCTGTTCTCCCGACACGATGGACGAAAATTCTTGCACCGACAGGGAAGTCATAGTTGATGACGTGCTCGAGGATCGGAATATCAATCCCACGCGCGGCGACATCCGTAACGACCAGAATTTGTGTCTTGCCTGCGAGAAACTGTGACATTTGAAAAGTCCGCGTAGATTGCACAAGGGATCCATATAGGGCAGAGACGGCGTAACCTGCAGCGGTGAGAAGCGCGGAGAGATACTCCACATGATGCTTCGTGGCTGCAAAGACAAGGGTTTGATGGGGTGCCGTGTGTGTAGGGTATTTTACCTTTGCTTTGGCTTTACCCTTTGAGTCTTTGCTGAGGCCATCGCCTTCCAATCGTTCGTTGCTAGCAAAGGGGACTTTTATGACATCCCTCAAGAGTGAGAGCAAGCAGGCATCCTTTTCGGATTGCTTGACGGAGAAAAAGGCCATCCGAAGGTCAGTGCTTATTTTTGATTCTGCGTCAAGCCGCACGAGTTTTGGATCTCGCAAGCCGGCTTTCGCAAACTCGACGAGGGATTTTGGAAGGGTGGCGGAGAATAAGAGGGTTTGGCGTGAGGAAGGAAGGCGGGCGAGAATCTCGGACAAGGCGGTAGAAAACCCGAGTTCGAAAAGACGATCGGCCTCATCGAAGACGACATACTGAACTAAAGTAAGGGAGAGGGACATCTCGACGATAAGGTGGAGAAGACGACCGGGAGTTGCAATGATGCTTTGACCGGATGAACGTTAGGTGCAGGATATGAGGTGCAGAAACGAACCACTGACACATCCGGGTTTCCGCTGATCATCTCAAACTGTTCGTCCATACCTTCACCACCGACGATCAGACCCCACCGGAGGCATTCCCCCGATCCCAATTTAGAGTCGTCATCATCGACGTCGTGGCCGTCACCGGCGTGTGGGGCTCCTTCACTTTTCCAGCCTCTTGCGAGACTCTTGCCGACTCTGAGTACCTGGAGCGCGAGTTCCCTGGCTGGTACGAGGATGATTGCGCGTGTACCAAAGGCATGGACATGACGACCATTGAGACGTTGTACCAAGGGGATCATGTATGCGAGGGTCTTTCCCGAACCAGTGCGAGCCATGCCTACGAGATCGCGTGGGGGGGTGGCAAGAAGGGAGGGGATGGTTGTACGCTGGATTGGGGTTGGAGTGCGATATCCCTGGATGGTGAGCGCACGAAGCAGGTGTGGATGGAGACCTGAGAGGAGTGAGAGAGGACGGATGAGGGTGGGGTGTAGTACCGACCCATGCTCTGGAAACTGCCCCCGCCGACGTCAGCCTTTCCGTTTCGTTTATTGTTTATTTTTTTGAGCATGTGTGTTCCACCCTTGACGTCCCTCTTGGCGATAGCGTCATGGATGAATTCGTCGAGATCCTCGTCGCCAGTGTCCTCGTCCGACGGGAGGTGGGTAGGCCGGGTACCGGTCAATGCAGAGGCGATGTCAATGTCTTGGTCATCGACCGGGAATTCATCTGGATCGTTCTCCATGGATCTTTTCCGTTTGAGGGGCGCCATTGGCGATGCTCCGGTGAATGAAGCGACCGATGGAAGTGGACCCAGACCAGGTGGACTTTGTGTGGACAGTCTGAACCCGATCTGTCACGCATTCGCTCGGCTGTGCCTCCTTCTCTATAAAACACTCGTCTTGTTCCACTTCCTATCCTCATTCCCTCAGTCCCCCTTTCTTCGTCACGAACCATCATGATGTTCTTCTTCCTCTTCGCTTTCGTGTGCTCTCTCCTCTCCAATGTCTATGCCCTCCCCGTCTCGCCAGTCATGCGTGACGTCTGGGTGCCACAAATCATCTGTCCAGATGCCTCCACCGTCTGGACCGCTGCTGGGAATTACACCGTCGTCTGGGACACCTCGTCCAAGCCTGCCCAGGTCACGAATTCCAAGGGCATGGTCTATCTGCGCATCAACGGTGCAACGCAGTCAACCCCCCTTGCGCAAGGCTTCCCCTTGGACGCCGGACATGTCAATGTGACCGTTCCTGCAGACACACAACCCTCCGACCAGTGGATCCTTGTTCGTAAGTCGACTCTCCCACCAGGCAATCAATCATTGAGTAACCTTGTACTTTTTCCTCTAGTCTTTGGGGACTCTGGCAATTGGAGCCCGACCTTCACTATCAAATCATCATCGTCATGATCGCTATGAATATACTGCAGTTGGAATTGGAAAAAAAAAAAGGACTTGAACGACTCGGATGACTTCATGATATACAGCACATACTCCCTTCTCACGGACTTGATGAACATTACTCTACGTCGCTGGGACTCTTCACTAATGCTAATGTACTAC